>JASWJB010000154.1:0-96355 GCA_032433595.1 Conoideocrella luteorostrata
GCTAGCTCTCTTTTCCTTTGTACAGAACCTCTCCTCTCTCTAGATAGCTTATGTAAATAAGGGATTAGATTAGACTAGGCGAGCAGATTAGCTTTCTTTAGCAAAATAGACCCTATCCCAACCCTAAAAATAAGCCTTAAGTTAAGTTTCTAGTTAAATAAAAAGGATTTACTACTAAAGATAATTAATAAATTACTAAATTTAACCTACGTAAGAATACTAAAGAAATAGTTAATAAGTATTAGGACTAATACCTAATTAATTAAAATAAAAACTATTAAAAGTAAGTAACTAAATGCTAGGATTAATAATATAAGTGCCTAAGGTTATTTAAGTTATAGTGTATATATTTACTACTTATAGCTAAGGGCTTACTTTATATTCTTACTTTTTAACTACTTTAAACCCTTACTTTATAACCTTATTAAGCAATGCTTATAATAGCTTTACTGCTATAATTAGCCTCTTATTACTAATATAAGTAATTCCTTATTAGGATTATATTATTATAGTAATATATAAGCTTTCCTTATATCTTATATTAATTATTAGCTAGTTTATATTAAAGTTTATTATTAAAATCCTTGCTTTTAATTTAATAATAAGCATAGCTATAAAGGATTTAATTACTAATAATTTAATTATAAATAATCTACTTCTAGCGCTATATAATACAAAAGCTTTCCTTAAAAACCTAAACCTAGTAGCTTTAAGAACTAATAATAATACCTATGTAAAGAAAATAGCTAATCTTAAGAAAGACTTAGTAAATATAGTTAATATTAAGAAGAACTTAGTAAATAAGGCTACTCCTAAGAAGGAATTAGTTAACTAAAATACTCTAGAGAAGGAATTAATTACCTAAAATAATTCCGCCTTCTCTAAAAAGGGATTTAAGGCTATTAATACTAAAACTATTAAGGCTAGAAAAGAAAAATAAGCTACTCTTATTTAAATCCTTAATAAATTTAATAAAGAAGAATTTAATAAAGAAAAGAATAATATTAATAATAATAAAAGCATTAATAAAATAAAATATAAAACTTATTATAACTCTTTTAATAATAAAGCTAAGCTTAAGGGAGTTACTCTCTTCTATATTACTATAAGATTTAGTAAATTAGCTACTTAACCTAGGAATAATTATAATACTATAGGGATAAAGGGTAGTCTAAGTTACTAGGAATACACTAAATATATTTATAATTTCCTATAATAGCTCCTTATTAATCTTAATAAAAAAACTTTTAAAGTTTACTAATATAGTAAGAAAAATAAATAAATAATATAAAATATACTTTATACTTATACACTAGAATTTATTACTTATAAGGTATTATTAAATAAGTTAAAGGAAAGTATTATCTTAGAAAACCCTTTATATTTACTTTAGTATATAACTATACTTATTATTATATATAAATATAAGCTATTATAAAAAATAAATAAGGACCACGTAATATAGAATAAAAACACTAAGAAAAAAGCTAAAGCTAATAGTTAAAAACATAAGCTAATTTGCCTGCTTACTTTGTTTAAGATAAGTATAACTTAATAGGCTAAAAACAAAACTAAAAATACTATAATTATATTTACTAAGGGCAATTACCTTAAAAACTAAATAAGGGTTATTTATATAACTTCCCTAGTAGCTTTACTATTATAAGAGAAGGTTTTAGTATTTTGTTTCTTATAACTATATAGTATACTTAATAAAACTATAAGTAATTACCTTTTTACTATTAAATAAGCTAATTTATAGTAAATTATAACTATTCTTATTAAAGAAATAACTAGAACTAATAACACTATAGTATATAAGCATAGTAAAGCCCTTAGGATATTAAAAAAAAAGGTTAATTACCTTATAGAAAAGCTTAGAAATATTACTATTTATATTAATACTTATATAGGTTTTAAACTATTTAATACTTATAAGAATAATATTTAGTTTTGCCTTTAAAAATTAGTAAATAAAACTAATAAATTAATAATAATATAAGAAAAGCTAGAACTAACTATAAAGAAAATAAAATTAAATAAAATATATATAATATTTAAAAAAATAACTAAGAATATACACTAGCTTATAAAAATAACAAAAGAAAATATAAAAATAGTATATATAAGGCTATAAGAATTAAAATAAAAGGTTACCTTACTAAAAGATAGCTAAAAGAACTATACTCTTACTCTTAAGAATATATAAGTAATAAAATAGTAATAAATACTGCCTCCCTTAGCGCTAACCTTAGTATTCTTAGCTTAGTTTCTAGCGTTTATAGCTTAGGCTTTAGCGCTCTTAAACTAATATTTAACTTTCTTAAGCTAAAGGTTACTATTTTTAACTATTATACTATAGTTTCTTACTAAGCTATTTATAACACTACCTCCTGTGCTTTTACTAAGCCCTTTAAGAATAACTTTAGTATAAATAACACTAGCTTTAACGCTATTAATATTAATATCCCTAGGGGTAATTTTAGGGCTAGCTAAGCTAAGCATAGCTTCTCTTGCTCTTACTAATAAGCTTAATAATATAGTAAAGAAATTTAATAATAATAAGTCTAAGCCTCTTAAATAATATAGCTAAAAAGGAAAATAAAAAAGGTTACTTATTACTTAATCTTTATTAGTTACTAAAAAAATACTATTTTTAGCTTAAAAATAATTAAAAATAAAGAGAAAATTAATAATATTAGTGTTATAAACTAAGGCATTAGTAAAGTAACTAAAGTTTAGTAATATAATTAAGAAAAAAGCAAAGAAAATAGTAAAAAAGAAAAATATAATAAAAAAAAAATAGCTTAAAAAGAAAGCAAAAGTAACTAATAAAAGTATAAGACTTAATTAATTAGTAAGGATTTTAAATTACTTAAGATTATTTATACTATAATACTATTAAGGCCTTATTTATGCTTAAAATTTTATTTTATAATTAAAATTTTATTTAATTAAGAATAAACTTATTAAAATAATAAATAAAATCTATTAAGGCTATACTAAATTTAATTAAAAGAAACTTTTACTTTATTACTTTTATTTTTTATAGTAGTAATAACACTATATTATCCCTACTAAGATTAATAAATAAGTAAATAGATTTAACACTATGCTTATAATAAGAGGTATAGGGTTATTTTAATATTTTTAATTAATAAAGTTAATATAAAGAGGGTAAGGTTTAGTGTTTATATAACTAAGATAGTTGTTTTCTTTTTATATTATATAGCACTTATTGTGTAGAATAAATAGCTAAACTTAACATAGGCTATACTAGTTACTCACGTAACGGATTTAACTTATAAAAGATTAAATCTTGCTTGTTAGTAAATAGAATTAATAACTACCTTATAACTATCTAAGATCTAACTTGTTATTGCTTTGTTTTTGCTTTCCTTTACCTAAATACTAATAATACTAATACTATAGCTAATATAGATAACCGACGTGTTACGTCCAGCATCCCACTGGCCGTATCCAGCACGTAACGTGCCAGAACTAGCACGTAACACCTAGGTCCCTGTCGTGCGCTGCACAGGCCACTTTACACAGCAGATCCACTCACCGCCCGCTTACCCTAACCAGTATCCGGCGCCAGATACCGCTGGCCTAGCGGTTAGCTGCCTAGAGATAGGACCAAAAAGAATGCGTAGCGGTGGACTCGGAACGCGGAAGACTTTATAACTATTTGTGTCAGAGAACAAGCTAGGTATCCTTCGGAGAGTTAGATTCAAGCCACTACAGTAGCCTCCCCTAGTTCCACTCGTTATAATTAGAAGGGCTAGGCAGTCAGGGAGGCGGCATTCCTTCGGGTTCGGTGGACTGGCCGGGATGCCCGATTCAATGTGAATGCATTTGTGCAAACCTTACTACGTAGACTACATACATTAAAAACAACGACGCAACAGGATACAATAACTTCACAGAGTAGTGTAAGAAAGCTCTTCCTCAATTAACTTGCCCAAACAAGATATCCTGTGTATTCGGAACGTTTAGTCTGGCCAAGTCGCTTGTGTTCATGCCGTTTCTGTATTACCCTGACAAGTTCGCGCATTATAGCCAGCCTGCTTGCACACACCACATCGCCGGCCCTTTGTCTTATCCCTTGGTTTTTGACCTCCTTTGTTACTCTTCACCAGTGTGTGCGCTCGTCTCTTTCGTTGTCGGCTGCAATGCATCAACGCTCACTGGAACTGCAGTTGATACGTTTCGGCCCCATCAATGACCACGCATTTTAATGCAGCGTTTTGCAACAGCCACTCCCCCATGTTGTCCGTGCTCGCCTATCTGCGAGTCCATCAGGGCTAAATAAAGTGAATGTGAGGCTTTATTGCCAAAATATTCCTCTTCTTAAAAGCTGGAGCCGCTCTAGGATCATCTAGTGCGGTGAGTTGGTCCGTGTATGGTTGGCTATGGGGGATATGTAACATAGTCCGGAGTGGCGGTACATTTTCTGTCCACGATGGTTCACTTTCGATAACCTTTGGCGTTGCGGCCCAATCCAGCTGTTCTTCCAGAGACAGGATCGAGTGCGGCTCCTCGCGGCGCAAACCCAGCTCATTGCGTTCGTTGAAGCTCTCGACGATGAGGGCGGGTATGCAGGCAAGCACCGCGTAGCGCTCGCAATCGCCCTGCTCACCGGGGTCAGGAATGCTAGAGACGGGCCAACGAGCCCACCAGAACATCTCTAGCTCGTTGCGCAGATGAATGACATCGTCCACCATGAACCACTCATATAGTCGGTAGAGAGCATAAAGTGGCGAATCTTGAAATACGCCTTCTGGGGCGCGATATCTGCGATGGTCTAAGCGAGCTCTGTAATATTCCCGGCGGCGCAGAATTTCCATTGGATTTAAGGGAGGCCACTCAGGAAACAGCCCGTTATCCTCTTTTGTCGTAGATGCTAACGCAGGCAAGGGTTGTTGCGGTCTACGAAAGCGCTCCCTCAACCGCCCAAAAATATAAAAGAAAGCCATGGCGAGGTTAATTACTGTTGAATTGAAACAGTTAGAAAATGAAGCGAAGGTATGGATGAGGTGGGGCGACGACCAGCGACCATGATCCTAAGCAAAGAGCTGACTAATCACGGCTTGCTGTGGATCTTCACAAAAAAATTACACGATGAATGTTCCTCTTGTGTACGTTGTGCTTCCCTGTAAAGCGTGACAGGTATTCTGTGTCGATAATAGTAATTAAGGGTGAGGAGGAGCATGGGAAGTTAAAATTTACAGAATGAATGGCAATGGACGGAGGTATTTGGTACGAAACCAAAGTCAACACAGACCGATTGGCTTGGGCTGCGTGAACCCAAAGCTAACAGACCTGGGGTGATGATTTCGGGTCTATCAGTTTGTCAGCCATGTTTCTTCCTAATGCCTATATAACCACAACGATGGGTTCTCTAAGGTCACTTTCCCCACGCTCCCCTGCTACGGCGGCATTAACAAGGCGTGTATATTTTCCCTCATCCCAGGTTAGTGTAAGCGCAAACCACCCTGTCGCTATCAACCAAAAATGATATAGAGCCAAACACATGATGGATAGCCACTGCCTCTCTCCAATCATGATGTTCTTATACCAACTGTCAACCGGGTTAAAGTGAAGCCGCTCTTCGCCCCTTCCAGCATGGATATGACCACACACCACAAGTTTAGGCTTAACGCGCCAAACTTCAGCAAGCAGCGCTGCACAGCCTTTGCCCGTATCATCTAGATAACCTTTGGGTGGTCCATGCACCAGCATAACATCTGTGCCCGCCGGCACCTTCCCTGTCGGGCTCAGAGAGTCCTTGTCATTTTTCGCGCTGTATTGGAACGCCCAGCTTCCACAGCGGGGCGTCCACGGACTACCAAACACACGGATTAAGCGGTCCTTCCCCTTGATGACCAGATCTAGTGATGTGCGCTCTAGATATTGGACGTCTCCCCATTCTAAATCGCTTCTGAGCCGGCCAGGCCAACGGTCTAATTCTCGGTCAGGGTGGGTCGCGACGAAGGCGGGGTCGAGGAGTAGGTCATGATTGCCCGCAATGATGACCTTGTGCGAATGCGGCTGCGCGGCAAGCCATGATATTTGTGCCTGTATCTCTGCGAAGGTACCGAAGCGCGATAAGTCTCCAGCATGGAGGAGGATATCACCGGGAGGGAGAGGCGAGGGGAACGAATTGTGAGTGTCCGAGATGCACACTACTGTAACGGACTCGGTGCCGTCTCTTGTGCCCTCAGCAGTTGTGCGCTGGTTTGCTCCAACGAGCCGCCGCTGCCGCGTCGCGTCGTATAACCTAGTAGCGAGCCGTTGAGACAGCTTCTGTGGTTCTGGTGGGCCAACAAACGGCCTGCTAACAACACGAGGCTGCATTCCAAAGGCTCTCGCAACCTCGCTGTCGATTTCTGACGGAAGATGTGGCCTGTTTTCGTGAGGTAGGAGGAACGGGATGTGCTTTGGCTGTGTGGGTCCCAGGCGCCGTGTCTCAGTGGCCGCTGTTCCAGCAGCGGGGCTGAGAACCTGGTCGAGCGCCTACCTGGCGCTTCTGCAGCAAGTGTCAGCGGCGCTTCTATGTAGCAACTCATTGGATTCGCAGCGACGCCTGAAGTCGCAGCTCCTCCATATGGGCCGCAGGGAGGAAGTATTGGGCCGGCAGCGAATTCTGAAACATTTTTTTGGCATCTTTCATCCAGTAAGAGCTGATCTGAGTGCTCTTTATTGTTTTCTGAAACATATAATTGCCGCCTGGTCATGCAGAGAAATAAGAGTTAGTCAGCTCTGAATTTGACATCGAGATTATGTAGGCTTGGATGGCTCCCTGTGAATATAAATGAAGGGCTAGTTCCCTTTCACCAGATATTGAGGGGGAAAGAATAACTACTGAAACTTCCCTGTCTGACTCTAGCATTGTTAATTTCTACCCTTGACTCCCCCTTAGTGACTTCGCTGACAATTAATCATTGGGCACTAACCTCTATGTGTTTCGGATCAAGAGATGATGATCCGGGACCGGCGCCACGACGCCGAAGTCAAAAGAGACGCCAGGAAACCAGACATCAAGACGTTCCTTTACAGCGCATAAACATTACCGGACCTGTGACACCACCCGGCCAAGTCCCTGCTCCTGAGCGGGACGAGAGAGGATTGTGGAGGGAGTTTGCGCAACACGAGGTCACGAGCCAGGTTCTTCTGACAGCTCTGGACAATGCTGCGCAATTTTTACATCACCATGGTGAAAATTTGGTTTTGGTTGCGGTCGGAGGCGCAGTGAACACAATTTTTCTGAAGACGCGCAAGACGACTCACGATGTCGATTTTTTCTGTCCGCTTCTGTCTGAGCCGCATCTTAGCAATCTTCGTCATGCCGGACGGGTTGCCGTTGAAAGAAGTCCGGCTCCTTTGAGCCAGGACTGGCTCAACAATGCAACTGCCAGAATGCCGGGTGTAGTTGAAAATATCAACAGCCTCGTCCGTGATGCCACCACTCAGAATGCCGTCATATTTTGCGCTCCTGGATTGAAAGTAGTCGCCGCTCCCTGGAATTACTCATTTATCAAGAAGGTCAGCCGCATCACACAGGGTACAGGCCGCCCTTACGATGCCTCCGATGCTGTGGCGTATCTCTATCAGTTCATCACAAGGAAAAACACCAACAAGCCGGTTACCTTTCAAACAATTCAGCAGTGGGGACGTCAGTACAAAGCTCTCTGCCCCATCGAGGTGCTGCAAGAAATAAACGACATTTTCCAGCAGACGTATGGATTTGAAGGAATTGTCTTCTTGGGGCAGGCAAGATCGCGTGGAGCCGCCGGGCGTTCCTAAGTCCCTGTTGCACTATTGGAGATTTACCCTGACAGGCTTTCTCGGGGGTTCACTAAGACCGGGGAGAGAGATTTTCGTGACCAGGAATGAGTCAGCAGTTGTCGGATATAAGACATTATTACATCTTACCGATTGAACATTTAGTGAGCTCACACTTTTGCGCCATGGCGCAACGGTAGTAGTAGGTATGGGTTAGCCTTTAGCCAGTTTATTCAAACCCATCTACCTATACTTGCCTCGGGGAGGAACAACAGTCAGTCAACCTCGAAGTAGAGGTGACTGGGCTGGACCAGTCTTGGATATATCATATGGCGCACGCTTTTAATGTACGCGGATTTGCTTGCATTGCCATTTATCTGTCAAAGTCGAGTAAGCCCTTGATCTTTTTATGGTCAATACTGTCATATGATTTGAACGCGACATATAAAGAAACTGACACCCTGTACGCATCAACCAAGGCAAGCAAGGCTCAATTTCTGAACAGAATACAGGGACCCAAATAGTCAGTGTACACTACACTGGTATAGCTTGAATGGATCGGAAAATAATTAGACACGTGAACAGACGCACAGCAAACAACAACGAGCATACACCCAAGCAAAGAGCATAGAATACACGTGTATTGTCTATGCCTCTCCGAAGTTTGGAGACGAGTAACTCTATACATGAATTCTAAAGCGGCCATGACACCCAGATATGAGCGAGAAACTGGGCTTTGCTTGACACTCTCGAGCCCGTAGTGTACTCACAACTAAGCAGGATTGGCACGTATTCATATTTGTAGTAGAACATACTCCCGTGGTGAGCATCACCCGGTCACTGAGCATCACCCTGTCAAGAATATATCCGCTCGACGGTCGGATATATCTTGGATCGTTGGTGCTGCCCAAGGAAACCAGCCCAATTTCGTGTGGTGTATTTCTCGAATCGTTCTGTGGCGTGTTTGTATGAGGAATCTCATCCACGTCTCTCACCCCCCAGGCAGGATTGTCCACAATGTTTTGCACGTCATCGCACTTGAGGCCTTGAGCAAGGTCGATACCGGGGCATTGTACCCGAACAATATTTTCCAGTCATTGAATTCTATTTTTCAGCTTCGTGACGTACCTGGGAATGGATAAGAATCCGCAATATGAGAAAAGCGA
Source organism: Conoideocrella luteorostrata (assembly GCA_032433595.1). Taxonomy (NCBI): domain Eukaryota; kingdom Fungi; phylum Ascomycota; class Sordariomycetes; order Hypocreales; family Clavicipitaceae; genus Conoideocrella; species Conoideocrella luteorostrata. The sequence goes on from JASWJB010000154.1 coordinate 8,955, forward strand.
AAAGACATGCTGCAAACGTGGACTAATAGCTGGAGAACGGCGAAACAAGCCCTCAAAGCCGAAAGAAAGAACAGCAAGGGCCTCATTTTGTTCTTTTTCTTGGTACTCAGAAACATGACAAAAAAAAAAGAAAAGAAGAAGAAGAAGAAGAAGAAGAAGAAGAAGCAAAAGACGTGGGACTATGATCCGGTCACTTACGCCCTGGGATAGTCTTTAAGTCGAGCGCTGTCACCATCCTAACAGTCTGCCCCCGCGTTACGACAGTGCTTACACTGAGGAAGCTCTTCGTCACATTTGATCTTTCTGCGTTGAACATCGCAAACATGCCAGTCGAAGACGCGGGTTACGAGCCTGGTGTCTCCGGTGAACTCTCCTTACCTGTTGCGTAGTATGGTCTCCAGAGTCGGACATGACAAAAATACCGGTGATCATTAGGTTCGAATGTGATGTGACGGAGGTCAATTGCGTCCGCAACAGCGAAAAGACAACAGGTGTGTTGACTGATCGGGGAAAACACGTCTGGTGCGGCAATGAGGGACTAAGAGGGGCGGACATTTCCCGAAATGCCTCATCTTAAACGGGAAAAGATTCCGCCCTTGATACGACACATCTTCCTCCATACAAATGGGGCAAACTTCGCTTCCTACCTTTTTCTCATCACAGTCTTCACTCAGCCTCGCTTCATCAAACATATTTCATGATGGCATCAGAACAGGCTAATCAGGCTTGTTGCAGGCACGTCCACCCAGACGAGGCCAAACGTTGCGTCGCAGACGTCTTGCAAGGGAACGGCATCCCCGCTGACAACGCAGCTACTATAGCGAAATGTTTTGTTGCGTCTGAGCTTCGCGGCATTGATACACAGTCCTACATGGAGCGTATCCGGCAGGGTGTGCTGGATCCCAACGCTCGACCCACAGTCAACCAGGTCCCGCCAGCAGTAGCCCAGGTCGACGGCCAGAATTGCTTCGGGTTCCTTGCTACGCACCTTGCCATGAGTGCGGCAGTCTAGTCCGCAAAGATCTATGGCATTGGAATGGCAAGCATCAAACACTCCAGTCATTTCGGCATATCTGTCTGGGTGGTCCAGCGAGCCCTCGACGCCGACATGATAAGCCTCGTCTTTACCAACTCCAGTCCTACCCTTCCACCCTACGGAAGCAAGAGCAAACTCATGGGGGGCGTCATGCTAAAGATGGGAGGGCCCAAAGGCTCGACCCTGTCCATCATGATGGACGTTTTCTCGGGCGTGCTGTCAGGGTCAGCGTTCGCTGGTCACATCACATGTCCATATGATCCGTCCAGGCCGGCAGACGTCGGTCATTTCTTGATTGCCATCTAACCGGATTTGTTTATAAGCTTCGATACCTTCTGGGGGAGGATAGAGCATTTGTACCATAGGGTGGTCGGGGCGGAGAAAGCGGCCGGCTTCGAAAGAATTTATTTTCACGAAGAAATAGAGCACCTTACGCAGCAAGATAGAATGAATACGGTGATCTGTTGGAATATAAGACATGATAGTAACTTACTGAATGAATATTTAGTGAGCTCACACTTTTGCGCTATAGCGCAACGGATATTTAATCCGACATGATCCCGCTGGTCCAGGCCGAAATAAATGCCTTGAACGCTGAGGCTGAGGCAGTTCAAGTGAGACCCCTTGAACTTATGAACCATTACTTACAGTGCTAGAGTTACTAAGCGTCTGAAACTTTCATAACATTGGGCATGCTTTCGGGGCCGCAACATGTCTTACGCATCCTTACTTACTTGAGTAACTTCACCTGTTTTGACACGTTGCTCGTGTGGCTCTACAGCGACGGCTAGGCGGCTCAGGAAATTTAGACTTACGAATATTCACTGCAGCTTGCGTGATCAATCATGGCGAGAATGTATGAAACATGTTAAGCCTAACAGAATACAAAATGTTGCTCGACAAATAGTGACTGAGTCTCCACTGTCCTATTTGAAGCGGGAGGTGTCCATTCTTTGCTGCGACTAGCCCTTCTCTTCGAACTCGGCCATTCTCTTTAATTTTCCCTAACACAGGAACTGGAGATTGTGTAGTCAGAACAAGGAGTGTTATACAACACGGTCATAGTCGAGCCTTCGGCATTGCCTCTTGAACATATACGGGCTCTATGATTTTCTGCAAAACCATCATTCGGTCTTTCGCCCATGGTCACAGGCGGATCCGACCCGTCTTTCGCAACCGACTTGATTGAGACTGTGCAGTCGCCAGCCAACGTTCCTCCGAGGGATGTCACGGATCAGATATGTCACGCGTTTTTCGACACCCTGCACGTAGTGTACCCGGTCTTGCATCGTCCGACTCGTCAGGCTGAACTCGGAAATCAAGCATGTCTCCAACAGCGTCGTCCGACGGACACCGGTCTACGCATATCCCGCCGTGATCGACGTATATGAGTGGCAAACTAAAATGACGGAGCAGCTGGACCAATGGGAGGACCACATACCTACCGGCGACGGCTCGACTACCTCACAGCACTTGGACAGCCTGTGCCACATTCAAGGCCATATCCTGCGATGGTCCTCTTGCGGCCGAGCCGGCAACCCCCAAGCCCACGAAACAGGCTTTGGAAAAATGCCATTCCCGCGCAAGAGAGACACTAAGCCTAATGAACAGACTTTACGCCCGGAACATGCTTACACACAGCTTTTTGACGTTTAATGCCGTGATTCTCGGCACCCTTAGCATGCTGTACTGCATCAAAATGGTCCCCACGCGTATAGAGCAGACCGAACCGGCTGAGCTCATCGAGGTTCTGGGGATAGCGTCCAGCCTCTTGAGCGCCGCGGGCGAGCACTGGTCTGAGGCGAGAAGATGCCGCGACATACTCGATGAGCTCGGCCGCTTCGTGCTGAAGCAACTCATGAGCACGGAAAACACTTCTTCTTCCGGAGACCAGACCGGCAGGAGACGAGGTCGCAACGTTTCTCGTCAACCATTGGCTATCGCTTCCACGCCATTGTCTCTGCCACCCGAGGCGGGCTTCTCCGACACAGGACTGATGTACACGCCCGTGGTGGAACCGAGTGCTTTTTTCGACGAGTTCCTCCGCAGAGGTTCATTTGGTAATGTCGTGGTCGATGAAGATCCCAGCAACACTGACGAGATTGTGCGAAACATGTTCCAAGAATGCACCAATCCGTTCGGTTAAGGTACATCAGCGGTAGAAAAATAATACATAAGAGACCCCATCTATACTCTATTTCCCTGTATCCCGTGTGTAACGTAGCCGTCAAGCAGAGTCTATATCGCTTCCCATCGCGCCACGAGAAAATAAAACGATTCCGCGCTCCGTCACTGATTTCACATTATCCTTGGGCCCCCCGACCAGATGCAGCTGGACCCGTCCCTCAGACGTACTTGGTATGCTGCGCCAGCTTTATCGGCTTCTCTAACCCATCCTCGCCCATCTTGTTGATCCTGATGGTCACAAATGCCAAGCTCCCGCCAACTCGCTCTGCAGCGCCGTGGATGACGAGCGTGTCGCCCGCCTCGGCCGCCGCCAGGAAGCTAGGCGCATCTCCACCGACGCACCAGTCTTTTCGCACAAGTCGTGATAGCAGATGGCCAGCCCGGTGACAAAGTCCACTATCGTCGCGCTTACTGCGCCGTGCAGGCCGCCATTGCTGTTGAGGTGCGTCGCCGTCAGCTTGAGGGGGAGGGTGACGGTGCCGGCCTAGGCGTTGGCGAGCTTGGTGTCGGAGAGTATGAGGCCGTAGATTGGGGACTTGGCGAGGAGGGCAGCCAAAAGGTCTCTAACTCGTGTTGTTCGTGCCACAGCGGAGGCCCCGGATCCTCAGCGGTGCTCAACGAGTTTCATTCTTATGAATCCTGAGCAGCTAAGGAATTATGTATCCAGCATTCATTCTGCAATGGGCGTCCATTACTGCCACTTTGCTGACATACATGGATTTCTCACGATGGCATCTGAGCAACGAACCCCTTCCTGCGAGTATATATGCCTTTGGTGCGGCATTGGACCCAACAGAGTGGAGTGACTTCTGTAGGTCGACATTTCGGCCGAGGCAACAGGGAAGGCAAATAAGAACAGTGCGAGGAAAGGGACGAGGCGGCCTGTCATGTTGGCAGCCGTTCTAGGGAATGGAAGATAACAGACCGTGGCTGAGCATGCGCATATGCAATGATGCTTGCCGTACGTGCGTCGGTGTTCAGAGTGGTCCCCGAGACCCATGCTCCGTCTCTGGCAATTTGATCTGTCGGCTCACACCCTGTCTTTTGCTTGACTCAGTCGCTGAAAGCAGCGGGTTGGGTTTGCTTGGAGCTACCTTGCTCCACCTCTTCCCTTGTTGGCGGCGGCTCTAGTTCGATTTGTCACCCCACAAGCTGCATTTGGCGCTGCAAACCCCGCTGATTCTACTTTAGCATTGCAAGAACATCAATTACCATTAGCCCGATGGCAAATGAATCGGGCTAAACCCAAATCTTGATCCAGCGCGTAGAATATTTGAAATAATACGGTACGTCAGTGTCACAGGAAATATGAGCCTATTTAAGAGTTATAACTACACATGAAAAGTGGCTTCTGGCTACGCCATTTTTTGTGTGACAGTTATGAGCCCGGGAGGGTCCGTGGCCTAGTTAGCAAACGCCCGGGCGGCGCGCAACATTATGGGTTCCGCTTTGATCGCAGCTTGCAATCCAAGCTGGGGGGTTAGGGGGGGGGGGGTGTGTCATAGGAAAATATGAGCCTATTTAAGGGTCATAACTACACATGAAAAGTGGCCTCTGGCTACGCTATTTTTTGTGTGACAGTCAGACTTGCACCCCTCTTGTGACCACCCTGCTGGCTATTCCTGTTTTTCTGTGCGCCTAATTCGCCTTGTTTATTACGCAAGGCCTGCACTCTGCACTATTCACTACTGTATCGTTGAGTATGCTTTCAAAAGAAGTGTAATTCATTTTTCATCATGCCGTATAACCCCTTGGTTGATTCCGCCTTGGTAGTCGTGCTGACCGTCATCATTGTTGGTTTCACGTCAGCCTCGTCCTTTCTTCGTCCGGCTTGTCTCGTCATTTTAGGTGCCCTTACATGGGACTGTGTTTTGGGATGCCCTGTATACACGTCGAGAAGCTCTTGGGCAGCGTCTATCGGAGGCTACACACTGTCTTCGCTATTTCATTATATCGACGTTGCGGTTATTAACCAATGGAGCTTTGATCTTCGAGGACCAAGACGGGACTTGATAACGCGCTTTTCCAAACCTACAACGCACAAATCGGCCGAAAGCTCGATCTTGAAACTGCAGCATCAACTATTGTCCAGGTTGGCTTTTGGGCTTTCCGTTTTCTTTTCCTGGCGATTTGTTGGCACTCCCTACGAGCCCAGAGGCGTGTCTCTGCTGAAGACGGGACAAGCAATATCTCGATCGCGATTCCTGGGCAAAAAGGCATTAACTGTTCTGATATGCTATTTAGTTCTGGATCTAATGGATGCTTCGGCGGATGTAGAGATCACAACTAGGTTCTACCGACCTGATCAGGTGGGTTTTTTTTCAAGGCTGGCTGATGTATCCTTGGAAGAATTGGTTATGAGATTCTTTGCTGCATTGGGGCTGGGCGCTGGGCTCGTAGCTGTCCAGCGCGGAGCATACAGTGTCGCAGCATTCGTCTGTGTCGCAGCAGGCATTCACTCCCCTAGTGAATGGCCTCCTTTCAATGGTCCGTTTACGGCCATATGTGGCTTGGGAAGCTTCTGGAGGTTAGTCTGCGAGTTAGCTTATCCCACGACTGGAGCTCTAATGCCATCACAGAGTTTTTTGGCATCAAATCAACACCCACAGGCTGATGACAATCTCGAACTTGTTCCTCTTTGAGCTTTTACGCCTTCCCAAGTCGGGGAGAATGGTTCGTTACTTACGTGTCTGGGCTGTGTTCCTTGCATCTGGCCTTTTTCATGTTGCAATTGATGCCTCTTCTGGTAAGCTTATGATCGGTGTATAGCTAGCTCATTTGTCTCACATGCGCATAGGAATTGATTGGAAAAGTTCCGGCTCGTTGCGCTTTTTTGCTACGCAACCAGTGGGCATTTTTGCCGAGGAGCTTTTTCATGCATTAGCTGGTTTCGTAGGTCGTCCCGCTAGCCAAACACCATCGGCTGCTGGGCGCTGTATAGGGGCACTTTGGGTCGGGCTATGGATGGCTTGGACGGCCCCAGCATATCTGTATCCAATTTTAAACGCGAATGGCCCGCAGGATAGCGGGGTGGTGCCATTTAGCGTCATTAAATACGTAAGAGATTTTCGCAATCATTGAATAAGCTGGTGCAGGATCTGGACATCTGCAATGAATTTATAACACATGTTTGGGTTGAACTAGTAGTAAAAGTATTCATCAAGCTATGGGGGCTACACAGCCTATCGTACCTGGACACAGATAAAGACATCCAATATAAATAACATGTTGGGAAATGCAGTCCAACGTGTGGACACCTTAAGATAGCGTGGGCCACTGGCTGCCCCGTGCTATATTTCCACAGCCTGTTGGCTATGCATGACTGAACTTGCTACGGCTTTCACCAGTGAGAGGTTTCTCGTAATACTGCTGTTGCGCCACGCGGGGTTGTTTTCAGCAGTCCATCTTACAACTCGTAGAGCTTTCGCGTGCATCTGCATGGTCTCTCGAATTGTCTTCATATTCCTCTGCGCTATCGCGTAAGATATCTCCCAATACCGTTCGTTCAGCCTTTGACTCAATTGCAACAGCACTGACACTCTCGTTGGGAACCATTAAAGTGGTCATGACATTAAGACATGGCAAGCAATACTTCCCTAAAGGACACGACAACATGCATCACAGATTCACACGACAAGATGACTTCGAGCGAAAACGTGCAAGCCGCTGAAGAAACTATCTCGGATACAGGTATGGCCGTAGGCCCTGTTACCCGACCTGCAGAGTTCCTAGCCCTCTCTCACTGGCGAACAATTCTCACAATCTTGTCGTTGAGTATTGGAACGCTTTTGGTTGCCATTGATACAACAAAGCTCATCCTCCATCCACAAAAGGTACTTGCAATGGGCACGTACGGAGTAATAGTGCGGAGTACGGTACGTTACCAAAGTAGACACTCAGAGTGGGGGAGCACAGTATGTGTGCATGACCTGGAGCAGCCATGCCATGTTTGTCATCAAGGCCGGGTATAAGCGGCTGGGGTACCATTATAGAGGGTACTTTGTAGCACTGCGACAGGTCATATATATAGGCTGTTCTTGTGCTGTGTATTAGGTTTCGGCGCACTGCAACTAAAAGTGTGGGTATGATTGCGACGCTGTTGCCTGATAAGTGTTGTTGGTCCTCGTTCGCCTCACGATATTCGCACATCCTCCTCCGACCAAAAATAGGGCTTCCGAACACCTGTCTCTTCTCTTTATCCCGGTATCCCCGACCTTATGTGTGTTTCGGGGCCATCTGGCTGCGTTTTTGGGCTACATTGAGTCTGCATCAGCGACCTGTTGCCTCAGTTAGCGCGCCTACATTTTAGCTTGTTGGGTGCCGTGCAAAGGAAGTTTGCTCTAATTATGCAGCAGATAGTGTGGGTTCATTAGTGACGAAGGATTTGGCCGCCTCCAAGGCAGTGTGCCGTATCTCAGAAGGTATGGAACCCACAAGGCGATTCGTAGCCCCAAACCAACTGACTATGCGGCAAATATTATGATTCAGATTTTACTCGCCGAATTTTGTGCAGAGTGAGCGCTTGAGCAGCTATATTAAGAAATTACTATTGAAGTTCCAGCAAGGAGCAGTTCTTCTCTGGTATCTCTCACGCTACGCAGTATTTCCCGCCCCAAATAGCTATGTCACACGGAAGCACGTAGAATTCCCATGGGATCCACTGAATTCTATCAGACCTTTCTGAATTCAACATTCCAATGCAAACATCAATGATTCGCAGCCGCCACATCGTTACAAACTATCTCAGGCAACAATCTTTCGGCAGTCTCAACATTGAGCAACTGGGGCTCCACATTAATGTCGCGAATAATGAGTTTGATATAGCCTGTGACATCAGTAGTCATAACAGCTAACAGTGATCAGATTATCTAGCAGAAGTGTATTCAATTTGAGGCATTTTCCGTACTTCAGGCTGCTGAGGAACTCTGGAACACGCTAAGTTTAGCTAAAAATCAACACAGTCAGCTTTTTATGTCAAGTAGATATAACTGAACTTCTAAGATTCACGGCTCCCACTCCTCCTTAACTACTGTAGCTATCCTTGCAATAGGACCATGTCATGCAACATCAGCACAGTAGTGATGATTTCTCTGACTGTGAATAGGGAGATGCACCTCCACCTCTCAGCAGGAACTCGAGACCATACTGATCATAAACTTTGCGCTGAGTTGATCTACGTGCCTCGTACGAAATGAGTGCCCAATACTGCTTCAGACTTTTGAAGTCGAACCCTATGCAGTGCTAAGATTTCAAAACCCATCTTGCATTACCGCGACGGCGGAGCTTCACTAGGAAGTCCTCGTCCGGCAGATGTACGGCAATTCCAGGCTTTGACTTTGCTGCTGTTGGGTATGTCCACCTTCCACTTGACGGCTCAATATCGAAACGTAAAACCACCTGGACAGAGAGTCGAGCCTCCACCAAAACCTCGAAAGGTGTTGGAATTGGCAGGAGAGGTTCAAAGATATTTGCATTTATGGGAAGAGCTGTGTTACTGTGATGATGGATTCAGAATCCCTAGTCTGACGGTTCCGTCCAAATCCCCCTATAAATACCCCTACAATATAAGACACGCCCGTCCTGAATTCCTGCCTTGGGCCCAGAGGCCACGTATCCTTTCTCTCACAGCCCGTGTATCCACATATCCACCCACACACACACAAGTGCAATCCAACAAAAGGCGGTGAGGTTGTAGCCTCTACTCTTGTTCGGTGGCTTTCGGATAAATCTTCTGTGGTTGAATACAGCAACGTCCTCTTCCCAGTTGTCCACGTCACGATGATGCACCCATGCAGGTATCAGCACTATGGCGTCTTTTTTGAGAAGGAATCGGCCGTCGAGAAGCTCATCGTCTATTACCGCTCTGGGTGACACTCCAGTTCCGTGGAAGCGCAGAGTCTCTTGGAAGGTGGACGCAAGGACCGGGCAAGACTGTGACAGATGCGCTGTGTCTACTGTGTATACACCATCGTGTTCCACACACGCCTTGGAAAGCTCAGCTCGGCACTCTTCGAGGATAGCGGAGTCCGAAAACATATGATATAGCAGCCAAAATACAGCTGGTCTCATGTTGCTGATGAGCCTAAGAGCCTGCCCAACCTCGATGCGTGCAATGTCCCGAAATGGTATGTCGTTCTTTACATGGAATTTGAACCTCTCGGCAATAAGAGCCGACATATCGTCATTTTCTAGAAGAAGCGTGTTAAAGTACGACTCAAATGCGTCAACAGGTATTTTGCGCGCCCGGACGTGCTTTGATGCTGTTAAGGAAGGAAGTATATTTATCAGGAGTGGCATAAGCCCAGTTTCATAATCACTGCCAGTATGAGCCAAAATTCGGGAGAGATATTTGCTCAGAGTGTGCTTACCGCCATGCTTTCTCAACCTTAGGATTATGGAAAGGGTTGAGCTGTCCATAAATGCAATTCGTTGCTAATACAACAACTTCATGGTCGACCCAAGCCTCTATATTGAGGGCAATAATATCCTGGGCCGCACAACAATCCAGTGACCTTTTAATAATTTCTGCCGCTTTCCGTGTTAGAACACCAAGCTTTGGTCCGGGGCTCATAGTATCATGAATGATCTTGCTCATAACAGCGATAAACCCATGGTTATTCTTATAATCTTTCCTGATGATCTTCCGTGCTTCTGTGCTTAACCCAATAACGCGCGCAGACATTTCCACTAAGATTGGCAGAAATAACAACGTTTGAACGTGCTTTTGCACCACAGGAATTAGAGACGTGGCATTAACGATATATAAATACTTCAGCCTGCTGGCGGGCTTATGGGCCGAATGATCCCAGACCCAAGGTTGATCATCGGCCAGATGGGTTGGTTGTATGTTTGTACCCCTGTAATCAGAGACTGGACACAGTCATCACTAAATTATGAGTATTTGTGGCCCCTGTCAGCTGCAGATGGATCACCTAGTCTATTAAGTACTTCAATATCCATGTGCGTGATTTGCTGTCCTTACTGGATAAGATGGAGACAGAACGAATTTTACATGAAGCAACATTATGTCACAAAAGTACTACGCCATAACCTCGCATCCTCTCGTCTGCCAGCTGCAGTGTTTCTTTGTGTTTTACCACGCAGACTGAGGCTAACGTACAAATAAATATGCACGTTCAGCTTTAGCTACAGCAAAGCAAAAGAAAAATGTATTAGGAGACGTAAGAATCGTTATCTTAGTGGCCTTGCCTTTCTCGAGGCGTCTCAGCATTTAAAGCGCGCATCTAAACGAGAAGAAAGAGCATTTTGACTCTACATAAACACTATCACAGCTTTTCACTCCATCTACTCCTTCTCAACACCCAAAACAAAGTTCCTTCATGCTCTCGTTACCCCATTGGTCGTCAACAGTCGGAATCGGTCTGCTTTGGCCGAAACCCATAGTGTCATCTGCATCGAAGAGCTGCGCGCTCTAGTGGTTTTGCCTTTCCAGGACTTTCTGTTCATAGCTCCATCAGCTTGTTGGTACTTTATTTAGGTTGTCAATCGCAAATTAAAGCTCAAAGACAAGCATGAAAGCCATTCACGGATAGCGTCGTGGCTGCCAAAAATGCCTGCATCAGCACTGGCAAAAGTGTCGAGCCCCACCGTTGCTTCAATAGCAACGGTATTGTTTGCGATGGTTACAGCTGCGACGCGACGAGCGCTATCCCCTAGGATTGCCCCGTAGGCGAGAACCACGAGAGGCAGGAGGACATCATGACAGGTAGGCTGAAGAAATGACCTACTCCCCAGGCCCACTACGCCGCTACCAGAGAATCCGCTTAATACGGCAGAGCAATGACTCACAGTGACGATCAATGTTCCTCCTCTTGCTTCAGGCAATCGTGGAACTAAATTTCTCTTGCTCAAGCCGCTCTCAGCTAACAACATAACTGTAGGAAGCACAGGGCTTCTGATTTGACGTCAAAAGGTCCTTGCACACCCACCCAACCAGTAGGAGAGAACATGTTAAGGCCCGAACGCCAGGCAGAGAAATGGGCCGTGTAGCTAGGTAGGAGGTCTTACGCAAGGTATGATAATCTCTTTGGGCAGAAAGTCTGGACTAATAAATGAGAGGTTATTTCAAACTTCCGAGGGGTCACCCACGAATCTAGAAGAGCGGTTGGTTCTAAGTCTCAGCGATTTTGCCATGGACGAGGTATTAAGCGGACACGAAGAAGTTCCTCTCTCGATTGGATATAATAAGTTGTATGATTTTCTCATCCGAGCGGAGCGATTGCAGCTAAAGAGGAAATCAGGAAAAGGGATGAGATCAGACCGATGCGTAAAGAAGCGCCAACATTCAGCTATGTGTTAAATCCTTCAGCTTCTAATAACTCTAAATTTAGCTCCGGTGTCCGTCGCCGAACAAGTAAGCGAGCATTAGGGTCTGGTAGTATACCCATTCCTACAATTAAGGGTTTTGGTTCCGGAGCATCGTCTGGCAATTTCCAGTCGTACTTGAGAAGTATATGACACAAAGCAATCTTAATCTCATTCGCCGCGAAGAATCTTCCAGGGCAAGAATGCATGCCATGGCTGAAGCCCATGTGCTGGGCGCTTGTGCTCACTAAATGGCCAAGATGCTCTCGAGCAGGGTCCTCGCGCACCTTTACCCAGCGATAGGCATCATACTCGAGTGGGTTCTCGTAATATTTCTCATCCCACATATGTGTATTTTCAAAAACCACCCTTGTGCCCTTCTTGATGAGAAAGCCGTCGGAGAGTCGAACATCTTCTGTTGCTAGTCTGCGAAATGTTGCTGGGCTAGAGTAAGCCAAGGCACTATTTAAAATAGGGTTCCAAGAGCTTACCAATCATAACTGGCTTCATTCGTTGTGTTTCTTTTAAAACACTGTCCATTAGCTTCAGTTTGTAAAGTGATGTCTTCTTCAACCCGTTGGCACCCAGCACACGGACTATCTCTTCTCTTAATGGCTTGAAGAGATGCGGGCGCACTACAATGTCTAGCATCGCTTGCACCGTCAAGTCGCTAGTTGTATGGTTGGCGACGAGCGACAGTGTCATTTGTTCAATCGCAGGATCGTAGCCTGCCTTATACTCTTGCGAAAACCATTCGATACAGTCATTGTATTTGATGACTCGGCCATCCTTGGCGCACTCAGCCTTGATTTCCTCGCGTCGTTGAAGGTGAGGCGCCAAGGCAGCTCGAACGCGTTTCAACATTCTTCGGAGCTCCCAGCATGAAGGCATAAACCAGTGAATATATGGTCTTATGAACCGCGGGTATTGACCCATCACGTCTCGTAGAATAAATCCCTGCTTGATCCAATCGCTTGATGCTTCAATCCACTCTTGGTCTCGACACAATTCCTCTCCCATAAACACCAAGGAGGACATGCGGGCAACAAAAGTATGAATATCATTCTTGGGTGATATCTCATGCCAGTCTAGAAATGTTAGATCCGCAGCTCCACAGATGTTTTCTCAGCGTGGATAAATCTTGCCTCGTGAATCAGTGAAGATATCTCGAAGAGCGCGACCCGCCTCGATGGATAGTGGCCCAGTGACTTTCGCTGATAGATGGTCAGAAGTATGAACCTGCAGATGATTCTAGGTTATACGTACTCAATTTCTTGGTCAGATGTATTCTCACAACTCTGGCAAAGGGATCGCTTGCAACAAAAGGGTCAAAGCCTGGAATATAAGAGTGTAGGTCCTGCTCAAGAAAGTCAGCCCGCCGCACACTCCATTTGCAATTGTATTTCGTCGCTTTTTATAACTAACATCAGACGTTGGTATGGCGAAGTTCATGCGAGGGTCGTTTCTGATCTCGTCGATAAAGTCGGGATGCAAAACCACGACGTCTCCCCACTCGCAATTAACCCTGTAAGGATTTTTCTGGAACATGCGTCTCCCTTGAAGAAAGAGTTCTTTGCTGCGGCGGTTAAAGTCGATGAGTCGGCCTCGCATCGTGAGCTCGTTTAGCTGTTTTGGATTTAGTACAGGCAATTTGCCTCTCCCGACAAGGTACATCCACAAAATAGCTGGGAATGCCGCTAATAACAGAACTCCATGGAGGCCTAGCTCCAAGAAAACGCCTCGTAGTAGACCCTGTCCCGTAGGAGGGACCTCGCTGCGATTAAAGCTCATTGAGAAGAGATACGCGATCGCGACGACACATAAAGAGATTGTACGGCGGACCTGAAGCTGAACTGTAAGCTTCGGTGCTGCAAACAAGCTTATACATTAAGGGGCGTACACAATACGCTAGTGAGCGGACGCCCTGCTTCCTTTAGCTCGGGCTTTGCAGTAGAGGTGCAGCGGTGCACTCTCGGACTGCTGCAATTCTATAGACAGCTGAACTATAATGGGAGTAGCGGATACTCACTTTAACTCACGTGGTTGGATATTTCTGCTGACCTGCTGACTGCACCGAGAATATGGGCTTCGACAGGGAAATAATTGCTGCTTAGTGCCGGTTACTCCGACAGGCCCCGCCTCGGTTTCCTAAACAGGCAATATCTTCTTGGAGTTTTGCTAACTATTCGGGCGACCGAAAATGGCGATCTGAGCAGCCACCCCTCTTCCTAATAATTACCTATTATAGCCGGCCCGAGATATCGGCGCATCGGCCACACGCCCAGTCCACAAGTAACATTAGTTGCGTTGCCAATTACATTTTTGAGGAGCAGCTAGCGGCTTGTAGCCCTGTGAAATAAACATACCGCTACTATTACCGAATACCTCACATAATTTCTTGTCTCTTATGATTAAGTGGTGCTAAAAATTGCGTTCGAAGAGTGTACACAGGTTGGGGGGGAGGGTTAACTTGGCGGCTGACACGACCTCCATTTTGAGCAGCCCGAATGACAAACAGCGGATGCCGAAAGTTAGCACTGCCTACGGCTATGTTTGGTTCATTGGTTCAATGTAGTTCGTTTTGTAGAGAACAGTATACTGCTAAAAACAGAACCTCCTATAATTATATTTAGTACTTGATCTAATGCGGCTCATTTCTGTGGTTTGGCTTTCCTTAGGCCCATTCGTAGTCATTAGTCGGAGCATCCAATTAGGCGGCGAACATAATTGAAGCATGCGTTATCCTTGCTCCCACACTCTCACTCCTAATGAATAAGTTAACGAGAAAAGACATCTTTCGCGTCAATAATCCTTTGGCAGCGGTCTAGTAACACACTAACCAGAATGAAGCTGTTCGCAAACGGGGCGTATCTGACACATCTAATGGAATGCCGGCTTGCCTTTCGTAGCGAAGAAAGTAGTCATGCTTAACTAAATTGGGTAAGACCGCAATTCAAGAGACACGTGGAATACATCTCTCGAGGTTTTAGCGGCACTATTAGCATCGGACAAGTGTTATCGCAACATGTTTAGAACAGCTGATCCTCGATCTCTATTCAAACCAATTAACCAACTATTTACTCTGCAATCATTACATTAACTGTTTCGGTGAACTGGAATATTAGAAATACTTCACGGGCGGTTAAATTAATCTACAGTCCACTCAAAATAGATTGCGGTTATTCACGTCCTCTGACGGATTGAAACCATACGTCCAAATTGTATTATACAATGTTCGAAAGCACGACAACTGTTGTTGGGCATCAAGCCTTTGGGAACATTGGGTCAGGTTCCAACGCATTCATCTCTTTCCCCCAGGATCACGTCTCGGCCGATAATAGATGGGCTTCTTCCTATATTAACACTACTGGGCTTGATGTTGAAAAATCAAACGTTGAGGAGCTTGAAGCCGAGAAGCCCAACTCTAAAGTCTCGCCTGATTCTATAGATACTAATGCTACAGAGCTTAATGCTAAGGAACTCGGTGCCGCAAAACCTGAAACCTCAAAGATTCAAGCTGCAGAATCCAATGCTACGGGACCTGGCGCTGTGGGGCATGAAACTATGGCACTGGATGTTGCCAGCTTGGATGTCATGAAACCCTATGTTGCAGAGCCTGATAATAGTCAGGAGCCTCAGCATACGGAGCCCAAAGCTACGATTTCGGTAGATGAAGTTGAAATAAGAGATCAGAGCAGATGGACGGATCACAAGGAACAGACAATCCGAGGACCCTATGACTATATCAGCAGTCAACCCGGCAAGGAATTTCGAACACAGCTTCTCAGCGCCCTCAACCTATGGCACAAAGTGTCTCCCAAGAGTCTAGCATGCATCTCCAACGTTATACGCATGCTGCACAACGCATCGCTCCTAGTGGATGATATCCAGGACAACTCGACCCTGCGTCGAGGACGCCCCGTGGCCCACAATGTCTTTGGAGTCGCCCAGACTATCAACTCGGCTAATTTTATCTATTTCCTTGCTCTGAAAGAGCTGCAGGAGCTTAGACACCCCAAAAAGGCTATTGATATCTTCACAACGGAAATGCTTGCTTTGCATAGGGGGCAAGGAATGGACCTTTTTTGGCGTGACACTCTGAGCTGCCCAACCGAGGATGATTACCTTGAGATGGCTTCCAACAAAACCGGTGGTCTATTCCGGTTGGCTGTGAGGCTAATGCAAGCAGAATCAGATATGGGCATTGACTGTATGCCATTTATCAATATTCTGGGCCTCATCTTCCAAATCACGGACGATTACAAAAATCTCGCAGACCTGGACTATTCACAAAAGAAGGGGTATTGCGAGGACCTCACAGAAGGGAAGTTCTCTTTCCCCGTTATTCACAGTATTCACGCCAAGCCTGCCAACCCGATGCTCCTCAACATTATAGCACAAAAGACCACTGAATTCGAGGTGAAGCGGCAAGCTGTCGAGTACATGGAAAGCACTGGTAGCTTTTCATACACTCGACAGGTCGTCGATGAGCTTGTAGCGAAAGCAAAGGCTATTGCCATGAATCTCGATGCGCAGTGCGGCAATAAAAATAAAACCACTGTCTCTCTGGTGGAGAAGATTGCTCAGATTTAATATTTGATTTAAGAATTAGGAGACAATTTGAGCAAACACATTTTATTGGACTTTATAATTTTCATTTTTTCGGATTTATATGTAGATGTTCTTGGCTGATATAGTATATAAATTCGATTTTGTTAAGCTTAGGATATGACGTGAAATAAAGAACTAATACCCCTTTATCTATACTCTAGAGAATTATTATAGCCAAAGTGTGCGTGATAGCTTTCGTAAACGTATACTAACAGGGGCCGAGCTCTAAAAATCTTTATATTGTAGCAGTTCCGTACGTCTAGAGAGCATGCCCGAGTAGCTTAGCCAAATTTATTAACTGATCTTTGCCGCACATGATTCGGATATGCTTGTCAGTGCGTCTATGCTTTTGCAACTTTATGCTGAGGAATACGAATAATTCCTCCCTATGTGAAGTTAAGAAGCTTTGTCATCATTAATATATCCTATTATCGGACCTTTCGTGATCGCATAATTGAAGAACCGTACTAGACTTTGAATATACATCTAAAACACAACTTTTACATAATTTAAGCAGCTCTCTTGCTGATAGTTATTGATTAGTCAATCGGTAGTGCTCATGCGACGAGATAAACCTATGTCTCTGTTTTGACCGTCACGCTGCTAAGTAATGAACTACTGCATCATGAGTGATGAGAGATTCCGAATAATGCCACAATCAGCAGTTCCTTTTCATTTGTATGTCTGAAATATTGACATTTCAATTCGGTTATTTAAAGGACTTGAAATCAGCTAACCTCGTAGTACCTGCTCCATGGGTCTAAGTTTCGTGCTCGCCATAGCTACCGCAACTTTCATCCTAGCTTTTAATCTCCTATTGAACTTGCTTGAACACAATTTTCTGACGTGGATCAGGTTGGATGAGACCTCCCTTGTACAGATTGTCTGGTCGTTTGGTCTGACCACTAGGGAACGACACGTCATAGTTAAGAATGATGTTAGCCATGACCATCTTAATCTGCGCACCAGCGAAGAAGCGACCTGGACAGGCCGTTTTCCCAAACCCAAACGCGAGATTCTCAGGGCCAATCGCTGCGAACGAGTGGCGGTTGGCCTCAGATTTAGCGGATGATCTCTTTTCATAAAAGCGGAAAGCCTCAAACTCGTCAGGGTTAGTGAAGTAATCGGGGTCACGGGAGACTGCCACGCTGGGCATAGTGATGTAAGTGCGATGAGGGAGCAGTGTGCCATCGGCGAATCTAAGGGACTTTGCGAGCTTGCGATTGAATGTCACTTGCAATTATTAGCAGAGAGACTTGTAGAAATCGCCATGAAAACGAGCCACTTACTCAGAACAGTCTGGTTCAGACGCTGTGACTCCTTTATGAAAGAGTCAAGCTTCTTGAGTTTACTGATGGCAGCCATGCACCAACCTTCTTCGTCGATTACCTGTTTGATCTCTTCCCGCAGAGGCTCAGTGAACTTGGGATTGGCGCACAAGTCAAACAATGCATGCATGGTGGTGTTGGCGCTTGTATGAACCCCAGCCAGCGTCATGAACAGCATATTTTGCGCCAACACATCGGGCTTTCTGTCATTCCCTTGAGCAGCGTCTACTAGCCACTGCACCATATCAACTGGTTTCTCAGTTTCCCTGGCTCCACCACTGTCCAATAATTCGAGGCGCTGCACAAACATATTGTGAAAAGTCTTCTTGGCTACAGCCAAGTGCTTGTCTAACTTCTTCTTGCTCTTCAGCCATGGGGCGACAAAGCGGCGCAGGACTGGCGACCACTGCCTAAGCTGTTGTGCCATAACGACTACATCATATGAATACTCTGCAGCGCTCTCAAACCATTCTACGTCTCGGCTAGCCTCCAGTCCACCAAGCATTCTCGTTGCCGTTCCCGCAATGACGCGTACAATCAAATCATGGGCCCGGAGCTCTGTCTCACCGGAGATACGCTTTCTCAGCCAGAACTCGGCTTCCTCATTGATTGGGCCAACAAGTTTGGCTTCCAAGTGTCAGTCAGGAGGAGCTTAAGGATTTTGGTGGTAGCTGTTACCTACGGAGGTTCTGCGTCAACGGACTTCTACACACTTCAATGTGCATGTCACTGTTGAACACCACGTCAAGGTTTGTGTAGGGTCCCATCAGTCTCTTTTGAAGGGTTAGCGTTCGTTGCAAATGGGACTGGGAGCTGCTTACCTCGGATAGCCCTTCGGTCACGTTGAGAGTTCCTTCGGGGACATTTTTGTTGATTTCCTCAATATACGACGGGCTCAAAACAACGCGCTCCTCATTCAGTGTTTGTACCCTAAACATGGAATTTTTGTGCTGTTCTTCATTAGCAGCCGCTAGATGCCAAGCACGTATAGACTCACGTCCAGGTACCCCTTGTTGAGGATCTTCAGTCCATTCTTTTTGAAATCGCGTTTGGAGTCGGTGAGACCAAACCCGAACAGACCTGGAAACAGCCCTGCATCTCTGCCAGCTTTCGGAATTTTGCGAAGAGTGAGAGCTGGCAACAAATAGAAGTAGCTCCAGTACAGCGCCGTCAACGTCAAAGCCAGTACCACGAGGCTATGCGGAGTCTGCTCGTGCTCAACCAAGCTGCGAAATACGATTAACAATGTTTCAATCATCTTCGAGTCTGTCTAGTCTGTATCGTTCATAACCAACATGAAAGGCTCGCGATCTTACGTTGAAATGTTTTACCTCTCTTACAGGGATGCAAGTAGCTCCGAAGGAGATGGGGCGGAGGAGGTGCGGGTGACATCGTGGTTGGATCAACATGTAAGATTCGATTCCTCTTTCGTCTACGTCCGAGTCGGGCAGGCCAGAAATGGTCTTCCATAATGAGCGCTCAGTCGTGTTGTAGCAGAATTGAATTAGGTCTAGGGCTGAACTGGAAGAAAAATAATTCATTTTTGTTCTTGACAAGCCCCTAGGTAGGTAGCGCCTATCCTGGTATTACTGTTTTTGCGCAGACCGACGTTTGAGTACTATCCTGCGTCTAGCCGCTGCAGTAAGTTTCGGTTGAACACAAATAATTCAACGATAGTGGATTATGGAGATCAATTCGGTTAGCTAAAGTACACCTAAATTGTCGGATTGGTGAGGCCTTGAATGAAATCCCTATTCAAGACCACGAGTCGCTTTCAGGTGTGTCGCTAAAAGCAGAACCTCTACGAATAGATCCCCTAGGAATATAGCTAGTAATACTCTAGAGATCTTATTAAGTTCTTTAAGAGAGTCGATAACCGCAGCTACTGAAGCTATTGTTCAATTTTGCCAAATCATAGTAGGACCACCGAATCAGCCGTTTTTGTCAGATTTGGATCAGGCGAAAGCACTGCACCATGGCTGGCGTCGAATACCTCATCAGCGATGTGAAATCGTTGATGCAAAGAGCACTGCAGTACTATGACAGCGGATACGGCTTTGGTACGATGAGCTGTGCTCCTTATGATACAGCTTGGGTGGCTCTAGTCACCAAGACGGTCGATGGCCAAAAGCAATGGCTCTTCCCGGAGTGTTTCGAACATTTGCTAGCAACACAGTCAAGCTCAGGAGGATGGACAGAAGGCGAGAGCACCGCGAAGATTGATGGCATCCTGAATACAGCTGGGCCACTTCTGGCTCTCATGCGCCATGCCACCAATCCACTTCAACTCAACCACGACCGCCAACTTCTAGCAGACCGTATCACCAAAGCCAAAGCGTCCTTACAGTCTCAACTGGCTTCCTGGGATGTATCCGTCACGGACCACGTCGGTTTTGAGATCATTGTGCCGGCAATGCTGGAATATCTAGAGCAAGAGGACAGTTCCCTCGTTTTCGACTACGATGCTAAGGCACCATTGATGAAGATTAACCACGCTAAGATGTCTCGCTTCCGCCCAGAATACCTCTACAGAAATCAACATATGACTGTGTTTCATTCCCTTGAGTCACTCATAGGAAAAATAAATTTCGACAAAGTGTCACACCACAAGACTAATGGATCCATGCTGGGGTCACCCTCTTCCACAGCGGCATATCTAATGAATACATCCAACTGGGACAGCGAGGCAGAAAGCTATCTTCGAATTGTTATCCGACTTGGTGATGGCCAAAATAGTGGTGGCGTTCCTAGTGCGTTCCCTTCAACTTACTTTGAGACATCTTGGGTAGGTTTTCGTACAGGTTGCCATGTTTGCAAGGCATGGAAAGAGAAAACGATATGCTGACACTTTTAGATGTTATCAACATTATTAAGAGCCGGTTATACGCCTGCCGAGCTGGAGTCCGCTGAGCTCACTCAGATGACTGAAATTCTATGCCAGGCTTTCGAACAGGAAGGGGGCGTTCTTGGCTTCGGTGAGGCCTTTTCTACAACTGCAAAAGGAAGCACAACTAACATATCCCCTCTACAGCGCCGCATTTCGAGCCAGACGTTGATGACAGTGCAAAGACGATTACTTCTCTCGCGCTGCTTGGGCAACACCCCAACCCCCAGAAACTTGTTGACGTATTTGAGGTTCAGACACACTTCCGTACTTATGCTGGAGAGAGAGATCCCAGTTTGACAGCCAACTGCAACGCCCTTATTGCCTTGCTTCAGTCTGATCCATCGGCCTATTCATCCCAGGTTCTCAAAATCACCAAGTTCCTGAGTGATTATTGGTGGAAAAGCGACGGCAAAATCAAGGACAAATGGGTACGTACTCTACCAAAACTGTGATGCTCGGCGTGGCAGAAACTCATCAGTGTTAGAACACAAGTTATCTCTACCCATCCGTTTTGTTGGTCGAGTCTCTAGTCGATGTCCTTGCAGCAATCGAACAAAAGAAGTTTCCTGGTGTATTTGACAAGGAATCCATGTCAAGATTGGCAATCACACTCTTCCAGGCTAGCTTCCGTCCACTTTTGGACCAGAAACCCAACGGTTCATGGAACAATTCCGTTGAGGAAACAGCGTACGGAATTCTAATCCTCAGCGAGAGCCGCCGTCTGCATTTCTTCGAGGATCTTTTGCAGCCACTCGACAGCGCCATCGAACGTGGTGTTGCATATATCAAGTCTAACCACAATCAGCGGCCGAACTACATCTGGATCGAGAAAGTCAGTTATACTACGCCAGTGGTCGCTCAGTCTTACGTCCTCGCTGCTTTGAGAGCCGCTAGCACCCAGCATGCGCCTTCCATCGGGTCTAGTGTGTGGGACAGGTCCTACGCCGCGGGTTTGCACAAGCACGTTGAGCTCTTTGCGCAAGCGCCGCTATTCAGTAAACTTCCTCTCTGGGAGCTGCACGGGTCCATGGTTGAGTCGGCGCTCTTCAGCTCAATGATTCGCTCGCACCGCTTGGCCGTGTTCGACCGCATGGACGTGGAAGAAGACAAATATTTTGATGTCATTCCGTTCTTCTGGACAAGTTCCAACAACCGTGCCCGCACTTACGTGTCTACAAATTTCATATACGAGATGTCGATAATTGCGTTGCTAAATTTCCAAGTCGACGAGTTTATGGAGGCGACTGCCGGTCCCACCTTCGAGGGCCGCTTTCACGAGCTTCGTGATCTTGTCCGAGAGATGCTTGCTGATGATCGGCCGTTTCCCATTGCTGTGAACAAAGCAGCTGCTCCCAACAGCCAAGTTCACGGCACCAACGCTACGAAGAGCGTAAATAGAACGAACGGCACGAATCATAACCAAGGTCAAGATCGCCACCACCAGGTTAAGGCTCTTGATTTTACGAACACGGGCACCGTCTACGTCCAAATCTTTACACATCTGTCCAAGTTTATCAACTACTTCCTGCGATACAATTATAGTACGAGTATTATTCACGGCGTGAATAGCGGGATTCATGATCAAGGTCAGGTTCACCATAACCAGGTCAAAGCTCTCGACTTCACGAACAGGGACTCTGGCTACGTCCAAGTCTTCACTTATCTATCCAAGTTCCTGAACTACGTTCTACAACACCAATGGGTCACTTCTGCCAGCGTGTGGGATCAGAAGCTCCTTAGGCGCGAGCTAAGGACCTACCTCCTTGCGCACATTCAGCAAGCACAGGATAGTTCACGTTCTACCAATCAACATGAACCAGTTTCCACAAGAACCACTACCTTCTTCAACTGGGTTCGCACCACGTCCGCAGATCACATTTCCTGCCCATACTCCTTTGCATTCATTAGTTGTTTCATGGGATCCACCCTGACACCTCAGGGAGGGGGCAAGGATTGTTTCCCCTCAGCGGGAGAAAAGTACCTTGGCAACGCTGTCTGCAGGCATCTCTCGACCATGTGTCGCATGTACAACGACTTGGGATCAACAGAACGGGATCTTAGCGAGGGCAATCTCAACTCGATAGACTTCCCCGAGTTCAAGTCCTATCAGGACATGAAGGGTAAGCAGAGAGCTTTGCTTACTTTGGCGGACTATGAGCGCCAAGCTTATATGGACGCACTAGCTCGTCTAGATAAAGTAAGACTCGAATTCGTCGACGAGGGAATGGCCGCAGAAGCCGCAAGGCTTAGCAGTCGTCGCATGGCGATTTGGTCCATGTTCTGCGAGGAGGTCGACTTGTATGGCCAGGTCTACGTGGTGCGCGATATTTCCAGTCGAATGCTTACCAGATAATGATGTGATGTGATGGACCCTCTTTCATACTAGTACTAGTAATTACGAATCAAGCCAATAGTGTTGAGACGATAATAGCTCCATGTCAGGATGATCAGTGCCGTGAATAGCTAGAGAGTAAGATTGTTAGTTGAGTCAGGTCCAGAAGACTCCGAGGTCACGAGGAATTTGGAGGCCTCACAGGCAGGAAGAAGAGGTATAAATTGAAGTATTCTGACGGGTTAGTCGGAGGAGAAATCATCACTTTTCAGGTATCACAGTCATCTATTGAATTGAATGCTTTCTATCACTGCCGATTTCCACTGTTGCAAATTGCTCTTACATGCTTATGAAGACACATAACGCAACAAAGAGATGGGTATGCATTATCTTAGATTCCTACCAACCTTGCGCGCGCTCGGACCCAAATCCTGCCGTCAGCTTACCTTGCTTGGTAAGCCCAATAACAGTGCGCCACATGTACAAGCGCAAGGCTATTATCTCCACATAAAACTAGCTCTTTCAGGTTAATAAGTCGAAATATATATTTAACCATATATTTACCAACTTCACGGCCCACTATCAAGAAACCGGCTAGTACTATATTGGGCGGGATGAAGTGCGAGACAGGGTTTGCGGCTCAAGGATTCATTCTATTTTATCTCATTTCTCGGAAAGAGTACAGAGTAGGTTCCTGTCGTTTAGTCTGATGTCTTGGCAAAAGTATGATGAAGCCACTTGCTCGACTATTTTCCCTGTTTGTTTGTTTTTTTCTGACTACTTTTGGTGATCCGCGTACCCCGCCAAAACCTACCAAACCTCTTTTAGTTGCATCCAGTGCAATGTAGTAAAAGCTACGTAGCTAGGACGTCTAGTGCGGCGTAAAATAGGTAGCAGACCAAGCACCTCAATGTGTTATGTCCAATTGGCCTAACATCTCCACAGATACATTTGACCAGCTCCTCCGGAATCTAAAAAGTGTAGTGATGCCGTATCCAAGTCTCCTTGCTAAACAAGGTATAGCTACTAAATTAGATTGAGCAATAATCCTAAGCCATTTCCGTCAAATCAAAGAAGGTCATTTAGGATAGTCGTTGCATGTGTCCATGAGTGGACAAAGGGTTATCGTCATATCGACGAAATGAGATACTCCGATGATTGCGACAGTATACAAGTAGCGGCTCCAGGTGTGTAAACATGTGAGGCTCCCGACTTTGTTTATTTCTGCTACTTGAAAGATTTCGCACTAAGCGAGCTTTGCAACTCTTGGCATACCCCTTTATGTACTGGCCAATTATATTGGCTCACTACTTCGTCCAGCCTGCTTATAATGTGTTGCAGCATCTTTATCCTTATTGTAACAAGGCTCTTCAACACTAGCGACTCGTCATCGTCGTCTAGTCGTCGTTCTCGTATACTTATCCCATAGCTCCGGCGGCTCTCGACGCTTCTCTTCCTCTTCTTCTGGTCCACGCCACTATCCGTGTTCGCAGCTTTGTCCCCGTCATCGTTTTCAGAAAGTCCTAGGTAGACCTGGCTGAGCGTTTCCAGCAATCTCCGACACATTGAAAACATGAACATAATGTATGATGATCGGAAACAGCAGGTTTGGCAATCGATGAGATCTTCGCACTTGGCTAACGCAGCCTTCTGCTGCTGCAGGATGTCATATACGTCGCTACTGAGGGCTTTCTGCCCCCACATGATCATCTCGACGGCTTCATTTACAGATATAGCTTGTTGCAAGCAGGAACACAGCGGCTGACCAGATGCGTTTAAAGTTTTTGGGGTAGCAAGACTGACCGGGCTCTGAAAGGCCATGCCGTCAACGTTGCTTAAGCCAAGTTCGAACATATAATTACTGTTCGTTGTGGTATATCGCGGTCCCTGTGGTAGAGCGTCGAGGTCTTGCGAGATAAACTCATTAGTACTGTCATCTGTTGGGCTTAAAACAGCACCAGGAGTAGGCAGGTCTAATATGGCGAAGTCATGATTCGAGTCAAGCAGCCCGTCG
Organism: Conoideocrella luteorostrata; assembly: GCA_032433595.1. Taxonomy (NCBI): domain Eukaryota; kingdom Fungi; phylum Ascomycota; class Sordariomycetes; order Hypocreales; family Clavicipitaceae; genus Conoideocrella; species Conoideocrella luteorostrata. The sequence continues at coordinate 33,675 of JASWJB010000154.1, forward strand.
CTATATGATGTTCCACATGGTGATTCGATTTGCGCCAACCCATCGCCAACCGTCGCATCGGTAATTGTTGGCATTTGCGTTTGTTGGTCTTGCCTTTGACTGATGCTTCGGGCCGGCGAGGGATATTGGCACTCTAAACTCTTATTGGAACATCTGCGACAGCATGCCGGATCTCCAGAGCATCGCAACTACAATGGAGAAGAACAGTTAGAAAGCTCAGTCTACCTAGAGGAATTCCCATTACTTGACATACCTTGCTTGTCCGACAATTTGTACAAGCTGCCTTGTTTATTTTTCCTTCACGCTTCTTAGCAAACGGCGGTGGCGTTGGCTCAAAGGCGTATGGTTCGCCGACCACATTAGCGGCCTTGAGCGTGCAAAACATCTTGAAGGAGCCGGCGAAGAAGTATTCACAGTGATTGTGTGGACTTTTTCGTATGCTCAGGGTAGAACGTTGATAATTTTAACGCATTCACCGGCTTAGACTTAGACAAGAAGTCCATATACATAAAGAGCACGTTGACGGTGGTGGAACAGTGTATATGCTGTTGGTCATGTCGCTTCCGCCGCTCGTCAGTCATACATGGTGGCTATGCAAGACCCCAATCTCCACCGCTTATCGCTTTAGCGCAATTATTGCTGGACTATTGTACGGGTATTGCCAAAATCTTACTGTGCCCGACAGGCTGTTCTGGAACCCTGAAATCCATGGTTGTGCTTGATATCTTCTTGCGTTATGAAGAAAATCTAAAAAAAGCTAACAAACCCAGGGAAGCTTTCTGCAGCTGCAGACTTTGACTTGGTTCATCAAGTATCGTTTGTTTCTGAAGACACTCAAGTACTCTTCCATTTGAGGTATGCGTCATCTGTAGTCGACCCAAAATTCTACCAGAGTATAATCTGACTGTACGACTCCTGAATGCCTGACAAATAAACTAGAAGCCATTACCAAGCAATCTATCTATTTGGTGACTGTAAGATCACACTTTGGTACCGGACCGGGGACTGTAACCAATAAAAAACAAGATACTTAGATGCACTTCTTCTGCCAGCTATTTTGTACTATAATGGATGTTCCAGCAAATTTGTGATCACAATGAGCCGTCTCACAGTCTTGCCGACTCTTAAGCATAGCTTAAGGTCACACTAGGTCATCCACGTTAACAGGGGAGCGTACCGTGTCCGGTAAGAGAGTGTGGCCTTATCATCATCAAAGAGACATGTCTTATGTTCCACCATCGCCTAATGTGTTTAAATTCAAAGCTCCCATGCCATGGTATGCGGATTTAACTGGCTCAATAAACATATATTACTATGGGAAACCGTGGCTGGTGGTTTAGCCTGTGTTTTATTTTTCGGAGGATCAACCCGAATGCTCTCACATAATCGGTAGCTTGTGCAGCGCTACCAGGAGATAGCACAAAGATACCCTTTAGCCTCCCCTCTAGGGTCATACAACTTAGCTGTACGCCCTATGCCGCCCGGCTGGACAGTACGTAAAAACTTAGGTGAGACGGTAAGCTGGGTCAGGGTAGCCGAGCAAGGTGTCGACAAATTAGTTGACATCCAAGTCAGAGGCAGCGTCGGTGGGGAGGTCCCTGGTGTCTCGATTAGTCCGTCAGGCGCGTGCATGAAACTTTTCAAATAAGAGCGTCTCCGAGGGCTGACGAGAGCCGAATCCTGGTTTTGGGTGGATCTAAGCACGGGGGTAGCAAGATGAACAAATGAGACGCCGAGCTACTCGGTAGTCACTGGCTTAGCTGCATCTATACCACAGCCCTGCCCTTGTCGTCCCGCTGGGTTGGGTTGGGTTAGCGTAAGCAAGATAACGCGGCGAGGTGATAGCCAACCCATGTGACTTGGTTGGTGAACGAACACGAGCGAAGCTTCCCATTGTACAGTACGTCTTTAGTCATGCAGCTGAGTGTGCGAGCCTCTCGGACATGCTGATGCTCGCATTCTCGTCAGGATCTACCGCGGCATTGATTAAATGAAGGGCGGGTTTAGCGGCCTGAACCAAAGGATTGTGTGAGGTCTGGGCATTTTCCATGCTGTGGCGTGCCCCGCTTGATGGCGGGGAAAGTTGAGGTAACAATTACAGGATTTCGCAACTTAGTCGTCTTAGTCAAGGCCCGTACGAGGGACGAGTGGTAGCGGCCATTGTGGCCATGAGGCATCTCTAAGATATTTAGGGTCCCAGCGGATTCTTCTGTGTTTGCATCTGTAAATCATGTGGTACGCCATAATAATGTCCCATAACCACACTTTCCGCCTACCCTATACTAGTTCGCACTGCATTATTTCAGAATGCCTGCTAAGAGTTTAACTTGCCAATTGGCACGATAACCTAACTGGTACAAAACCTCGAATGCGGGGCTAACCTAAAAGAGATTTCGGAGTGGCTGTCTTGGGCTGAAGAATTTCCTAATTAGGTTAATATTCCAGACCTGCTCACACGTGGGCTCTTCTGTCCTTCTAATATATATTGTCTTCTTGATTAGAAAAACACATGTATAAAACAATAAAATTGAACATTTTAAAATCAGTCTAATTATGGTATTGGAACATAACGTACTCCCGTTTGGGTTGACCTCACTGGGTGCACGGGCTATAGCAGCCATTGCTGCCTTGTTTATCTTGCGATTCCTGTATCGAGGGTATCAGCAGCGCATGATGGTTAAGAAGCTCGTTCATCAAGGCATTGTAAGCTTTGAGATCAATTTTTGATTACAAAAGTAACCTAATCAAATATATTAAATTTCAGCCGGTTCTCCCCCACTCTTGGTTCCTCGGCCACATAAAGATTTTGAGCGAATTTCGAACCTCTCACCCGGCCGACGTCAGCTTCTACACATTCCCGGCGTGGCTCAAGTTAAATGCAGGGAAATATTTTCCACGCGGAAAAGTACCTGGCGTCGTATATGTGGATCTGTGGCCGTTGACATATTCGTATGCGTTTGTTCTTGATGGAGAGGCCGGAACGCAGTTCACTATATCGCCGAGCTTGAATAAACACAAGGTCGTCGGCGACTACCTCGTCCTCATGACTCACGGGCACGATCTGTTCGCGGGAAATGGGCAGCTCTGGAGGAAGTGGCGATCACGACTGAACCCCGGGTTCAGCAGTCGCCATATGACAACCATGATCCCAGAAATCTTGGACGAGGTTATTAAGTTCGTGGATGTTTTGAAAGACAAGACTGGCGCCAACGGCAAATGGGGACAAGTCTTCGTGATGGAACCCAAAGCAATTAACCTGACCTTTAATGTCATCACCAAAACTATCATGTGAGTAATTTTCCTTCTTGAACAAACTTCAACTTATGTATCCACAGCGATATCTGCATCGATGACCAAAAGGCTGAAGAGGGTCACCCTATCAAAGTGGCCATGGTAGAACAAATAAAATTGATGAACGAAGCTTTCGTATCGCTTATGCCCAATATTCCATTTAGCAGCACTGCCAAGCGACTGAAGCAGATTGGCCGCTATAACGACATTGTCCGCAATATTCTGCTTCCCCATATCGAGACCAAGATCGAAGAAAATGGGACCAACGTAAAGCGACAGACCTCGCTGGATCTGGCTCTCGATTCCATGGACAAAGATCTTGCCAAAGAGGGATCTGGGGCTACCCAAGCCCAATACATTGACCAGCTTATAGGCAATCTTAAGATTATGATGTTCGCTGGACATGACACAACTGCTATCACTATCTGCATGATGTTCAAATGTCTTCAGGACAATCCCAAATGCCTAGAGCAGCTCCGCGCTGAGCATGACGCGATTCTTGGACCTGATCCTCAAAAAGCCGCTGAAATTATCACAGAGTCTGCTCATCTCATTCACAACCTTCCTTACACTCTGGCCGTTATCAAGGAAACGCTGCGACTATATCCTATTGCCTCCACTGTCCGACAAGGTACCGCGGATTGTTTTCTCACTCCTAAAGGAGAGACAACTCAGTATCCTACAGGTGGCTGGGCAGTCTGGTCCGGCATCACCGTCGTACATCGAGACCCTGTATACTGGCCTCGACCCGATGAATTCCTGCCCGAAAGGTGGACAGTGGAAGCCGGTCACCCTCTGCATCCGGTCTTGAAACACGCCTGGCAGGCATTTGCCATTGGTGTGTATTGGTCAGCTCCCGCACAATGTATAATCGCTGATATTTTCCAGGTCCGCGTAACTGTATTGGAATGGAGCTAGCTCTGACAGAGCTGAAGCTTGTCTCCGTGCTGACAGCTCGCGTGTTAGAAGTCCGAGAGGCATGGGACGAGTGGGACCAGAAACAGTAAGCTTTTCCCCCATTGCCGCCTTTTCTCTAGTAGTTTGCTGACGTGGTCTTAGGGGAGCGGATGCTAAACCGAAGGATATGATCAACGGACAGCGCCTGTATATGGTGGGAGCCGGTACTATGCATCCGAAGGATGAAATGCCTGTATGTGTTAGACTAAGAGCTTGATCGTCAAATCATCTACCTAGGAGGGGATCCATGTGTCCTGATATAGTGTTCGGTTGTCTCGAAGCCCTAATACTTTTTTCTTTCTTTTTCTTATGAAATAAAACAGAATATGATCTGAAATATTTAGCTTTTCATAATAGCAATATACTACTCGACATGCTCCGCGTTCATCCCCGATGAAATAATGATATTTATCTTTTTGGCGACCGCAAGGCCCAACTACCCGGACCAGTGCACACAGACACTACCATAAACGTGAATGACCAAGAGTTGCCTTGAGTGACTGCAAGGTCTATGAAGTGCCCAACACAGCTTCTTCCTAAATCTGCTTGATAAGGAAACTTCTGTAGTATCCTTTAATGCGATGCTTCCGATTGGCTTGTGACTCTTGTCGTGGCAAATGCTGGGCTTTACGGACATCAAAAAGAGTAGGACACGCTATATTCCACGTTTCTGTAGATCAATAACATTATTCACTTAAAGATGCTTTTATATGCGACATTATTGGCACAGGCGCTGCGTATGTTTTATATACTAGGTGTATGTACCAAACCCTCAAAGACTCTAGTTGCCTAAAATTATAGCCGCAATGTCCTTCTCAGGAATAGCCCTCCTGCGCATAAGTACCCTGACTGCCGGGTCAGGATAGCAAGCCTCCTCGTAGCTAAGGTTCTTAGGGCGAGTCTGCCCCTCATGAAATTTGAAGTCACACATGATGAGGACATGGCTCAAAATAAGCTTAGCCTCATTACTCGCAAAGAAGCGGCCTGGACAAGCATAGAGGCCGTGACCAAAATGAAGGTTTGTATCATCCGTCGTAGCAAATTGGAATTTGTTCTTGTTGGCTTCTTCCTCACGCAAGCGCGAGTAGCGGAAAGGGTCGAAGACTTCGGGATCGCCGCCGCCAGGCAAGTAAGCAGGGTCGTGGCTAATGGCGTCCGAAGCCATGGCTAAATGCGTGCCAGTAGGAATCTTAGCACCGTCCTTGAGAGTCAGTGGGGTTTTGACGATTCGCTGAAACGACACTACAGACAGTTAGTACTGACAATCAGGATCCGTAGCCTGTGCTCGACGAGACTTACAAACAAGAGGGGGGTTCATTCTTTGCGACTCCTTCAGGAAGCTATCCATCTTGCGGAGTTTGTGTAGCGTCGTCTTCTTGAAGCCACCGTCTTCGCGGAGTGTCTGAATAATTTCGTCTCTCAAGGGTTCAATGTATTGTGGATAGGCGCAAAGGTCGTAGATGAAGTGACTGACTGACATAGACGTTGTATGAATAGCGGCGAGACTAACAAGAAGCTGGCGATGGGCAATGTCATTAGGGTGTTCCTCATCTGGCCTTGCATCGTCCAGCATCCACTGCAGGAAGTCATTCGGTTTCGCATAGTCGGGATCATTTTTGATGCTGGATTTGCGCTTAGTTATAACTGGTCCCAGAAGGCGCTGCGCCGCCCACAAATTCTGATAAATTCGCCAGTACCATGGCATGCAACGTGCAGCAATAGGGCGAGTAATCTTGGGGAACAGACGAAGAATATTTCTCGTGTAGCCAAGGTTCTCGGTGAAATGAACGCTCACGTAGAGCCACTCCGGATTGCGGCATAGTTCAGGGCCAACAAAGATGCGCGCCGAGATTCTAGACACGAGCCCGACAGTCAGCGCGTCGATGCTGATAGGTATCCAGTCTTTGGAGTCGGCTACTTCGAGCTTGGTGGCATAGTCGAGCTCATCTTTAAGCGCAGGAATCAGTGTGCCGAGAAGAGGGGTCAGCTTGCGCTGAATGGCTCTGCGGTGCAAATCGCTCGTCGCCATCATGTGCATGTTACCGATGGTGTACTCGGCCAACATGTTTCTCATATGAGCTTCCATGCCGTTAAGTTTCGACTCTGGTACGTCTCGGAGGTCATTGACATGGCGGCGAGGAATGATGAGAAGCTGGTCATCGTTGCGTTGGACCTTGAAGTAGCTGTCCTTGAACTACACTATGTGAGCTGTGTGCATGTACAAGAAAATGCTATTAGAGACATACCTTGTTATAGCCATCGCGGATCATAGGTGTTGCTTGCATACCAAATCGTAATCCAACAAGCCATGCTGGTTCTAGGAAGTGCCGATAGCCAACAACAGGAGCCTTAAAGCTGGTAACATAGGTCACGATAGCGCTCAAGAGATAGAATAAAATTGTGATGCATCCTGTCCCTGCAAGGAGAACATATTGCATGTTGTTGGGCCAAGACTCCTGGTTATCAAGTTTGGCCAAGGACGCCAGAAATGGACGGGTTGCGTTCAAATATGCTTCCATCTAGATGGCTACGCGAGGACACAGTCTCGATAGTTTGGGAGAACAAAAATTCGTAGGCTTCGCAGCGTACATATAAACTGCGTCATCCTCTTCTTCCCTTTCCCTCCTAGCTTGACAGACTAAATTATGACTGCATTGATTAGGCAGCTGCCGCTCGGACTTCCATTTCGGACAGCGGGAATTCAGAAATAGGAAAGACGAAATACAGACATCCGATGCATATCGCTATTTCTTTTACGACGTGATTAGTTAGCAAGAGCCCATCCTGCGCATTGCATCCCCGCTCCCCGCGCCGGACTTCGTCGTTAGAAGCCATCGTCGTCAAAACTTCGTCAAAATGTCTCTCGAGAACAATTCGACTGACGCCATCAATCGCGGTGCGATGCGCGAAATTTTCGAGTTATCCAAGGGCCTGAGTCTAAAAGACTTTTCCATTGGAAAGGGTCCAATAATTGCGTTGGTCATTGCAGCTTGGTTGTTGTTGTCTGCTTACACCCGCCCAGTGCGACAGATTGCCGGCGCGCCAGTGTCCGGACGCCGCGCGTGGTGGGAGCCAGACATTTCGCTCTTTTGGCGTTACACTGCAAATGCTCGCGAAATCATTGGCAGTGGCTCTCAGAAGGTGAGGCAGCAAGTTCGAATGAATGGGTTTTTTGTTCTCCGGGACTTTGTCTCGCTAACATGCTCCAGTTCAAAGGCAGCCCGTTCGTCGTCAAGCGCCAGGATGTCGACTGGAACGTCATGCCGCACAAATACCTCGAGGAGCTTAGGCTTGTCTCCCCGTTGAAACTCAGCTCGGTCAAAGCCAATACGCAGGTAATAAATCTACCATGCAGAGGTTTTCTTCTTCAATCGCTAACTTGAGGCAGAATCTTGGCCACAAATGGACGTTTCTGACCCATGTCACCACGTCGAACCTCCATTTCCGTGTTGTCTCAAATAAGCTTACTCCTGAATTGCCCAAGTATTTGGAAGGTATCAGGAAGGAATTAGATGAGATTTGGGACAAGGAGCTTCCCAGACCCGCCGACTGGCAAGAGTTCGATATCCAGGAGGCCATGAGGAGGATCGCAGGTCGAATGGCAGCCAAGGTTTTCGTCGGCCACCCTGCCTGTCGTGACCCCGATTGGATTCGCGTTTCAGTCGGCTTCTCCATGGAAGTGTTCAAGACTGGTCTTCTTCTGCGCATGTTCCCGCCCCTTTTGCATCCCATTGTCGCCTGGCTGCTTCCCTCCCGCTACAAAGTCATGGAGAACTTGCGCACTGCTAAGCGTACTCTCGGGCCACTGATGGAGAAGCATAGGGCAGCCGTTGCAGCAAGAGCCCGAGGTGAAGAGGTCGAGGAAGAGGATATACTTTTACACTGGATGATGGACAACGCCAATGATGAGGAGAACAAGCTCGACAATATGGCCGTGCGTAACCTGTTCATCACTCTCGCCGCTGTTCATACCACATCCATGTCTGCATCCCACATGATTTTCGACCTCTGTGCCCACCCTGAATGGCTTGATGTCATTCGCGAGGAGATAAGTGACGTCAAGCGCGAACTTGGCCCTCTCAGTTCGTCGCCTTCCGCCAGCCCCAAGAACTGGCTTGCTCGTCTTGAAAAGATGGACAGTTTGTTCGTTGAGAGTCAAAGAATGAATCTGCCTTCACTTTGTAAGTAGTCTAGGTCGATCCCTTTCGCGTCCAGGTACTGACATCCACAGTCGTTCCGCAAAGAATTGCTGCTGAGGACTTCAAGCTGAAAGACGGCACGATCATCCCCAAGGGTGCGAAAATCACCTGGGCCGCACGCAGTCACATGCACGACCCATCCGTCACTTTTGATCCTACTGTCTTCGATCCGCTTAGAAGTTACAGGAAGCGTCACTCTTCGCCGGAGCTCATCAACAAACACCTTGCCTCAGCAGCTAGTCTCGACAGTCTAGCCTTTGGCTATGGTAATCAGGCTTGTCCTGGCCGATGGTTTTCTGTTGGTGAAGTCAAGCTTATCATAGTTAAGCTCCTCTCCGAATATGATGTCAAATTTACACCCGACCGCAACACCCGACCGGAAAATCTGTATGCGGGCGAAAACTCATTTCCTGATCCATCTGTCAATGTGATGCTCAAGCTGAGAGAGCAGCCTTTATGAAAGAAGAATACCATCCATGATCAGTCTCACGCTTTACAAACTGTTTCAAAATTATGCAGATTAGATAATAGGTAGAAATCAAGAGACAATTTTATGTTTTGCGTCCCTTATAATTCGACCGTGATGGGGCTTCCACGTTGATTTTATATTAAAGAAGACCTTACACTGGTTTTACGGTCAACTTTTTGTCAGGGGTTATAATAAAAGTGCAGGTTCACCGCAAATGTGCGTCCATTTCTTGAGGTAGGGGCGTCCATTTTTGGACGTGACGCCGCTTTTGGAGGACAATTTTCAGAGCGCTGGGGATCTCTTATCACAGCGCTTGGTCTATTTTCAGCTAGCTGGCTGTACTTATTGCCGCTAGGAATTTGTGGCCGGAATTTTCGAAATTGCATTGGTCAACTCTCTTGGTGGGAAGCAACCCTTGGGAAGAGTTAAAATTTCAGTGAATTGACAGACCCGAATTCGCGGAAAATGGGGGCGTAGGGCGCAGGGGTGGGTGCCGCCTGGTTGTTGAGGGCGACAGCCAATTTGCAGCGGTTAACTTGTACTCATATACTGAAGCACGGTGTAATTTAGTCCCTACATGCGGTAAGGAGTATTTTCAATAACCAGATCGCGACAAGGAATGACCTTTGCATATCCAGGCTGTGTGATCATACGCATAGTTTAGACAACTAACAGGTGATGTAAATATGCTAGGCATTGCATGGATAGGGCGAGAACGCTGCACCAATAGATATGTAGTTATAAATCCTCATCTATACAACTGTTATCTATATTTCTAGAGCTCAGTCCGAAGTATGCCACATTTAGTGCCATGCATTTATATCATTCCGCAAAACAAAATGAATTTAAGAAAAAAGGAGGGTAGAGAAAATGAGGTAGTCTAGATAATTGAGCATGACGCGGAAAAGGACGTTGATCAGGATTACGCTGGTTGCTTAGTCTCTCCCTGGATTTCAGGCGTAGGAACGGACCCAACGCCACTCGTCACCTTGGGACCTTCCATCTTCTTAGCATCAGAAGTAATGTCAGTGGGAATAGCATCCTTCCCATTCGTCTCCCACTTGGCGGGTTTAACCCATGCCGCCACACGCCAAGGACCATCGTCAGTATTCTCGCAGCCTTCTTTACATTCGCAGGTGCCGCCGAACTCCTTGGGCAAATTCTCAGCGGGGACTTGTTTGAGTAACTCTGTCTGATACCCAGAACCCAAAATATGAATCTTTTTGACAGTAACAGGATCAAGCCAGCCCTTTACAACACCCCAGATGGTGGAGAAGCCCCAGGGGGCATTGATGAGATAAAGTTTGCCCAGTCGCTCAGGATAATAGTTTTGAGAGATGACGGTAACCTGGCTGATGAAAGAGTAGACCGAAGGCACCTTGGTAAGTGTAACGCCCTTAAGGTCCATGATGCTACAACTGGTCTCAAGAAGGTAGCCGGCCTTGCGAGAGCAGGCAGGGAGCCGAGGATCAGAGACTCGCTCGTACTCAACAGCCAAGTTGGTGAGCATACGCTCGGCAGTGGTGATTTTTAACATGGCAGGCATGTTAATACCACCGAGGGTTTCAATATACAAAGGACGACCATCCTGGACACGTGTAAGAAATAGTACAAAGTTCTGAAAATGGCCTTCTAGCTCAAACCTTGTCTGTCTTGTGATAGAATTGCTTATAGTACTTGGTAAGCTCAGGCTTCTCAGGATAGTCCCAGGTAGGAAGAAGCTCGTCCAGCATTGTCTCTTTTCGCCACTTCTCACATTCGACGAACCTACAGGCGGTCAGTGGTCAATTTCCCTTCAGTAGATATCAGTATAGCACCAGAAGGTCCTTTGCCTCACATCTCCTTCGCAAGGTTAACGTCAAACTTGCGTGCACGGAGGAACCGCAACTGTTGTTAACCACGCATTAGCCCATTGTCCACGATGCAGTTCAAGCTGCGCATACCAATGTCAGCGTGTCTAAACGATGCGAATACCCCTCAGCCTCGAGCGTCATCCGCAATTGGTGAACCTGGGCAATCTGCATCGCGGTTAGATGCCCGGCATGTCCCTCTTGCGGCGTGGCTGCCGTATAGGGGAAGTCATAGTCGTCGTATTTAGGGTCCAGATCCATGGTGAGGTACACAGGGGGAATGGGGCGAAACGCAGCGTCTTTCGAATATGGCAGAAGCACGTTAAGGACAGAAAAGAGGACAAGCGGAGGATATGTAGAGGAGGGGCTCTAACGCGAGAGTCAAGCCGCTGGTGGTTGGTGTTGAGAATAGAGGTGGTAGCTGGTGCTGTCAGGAGGTTTAGTGAGGGGTTTTATGGAGCATTGGTACGGAGTAGTGGTACTAGTAGGTCATTGGTTTTTTTTTTCTTTTTGCTGTTGCTCGGACGCGACGCAGTAGGACGGAGTACGTACCACCGTACCTAGGTGTCTAGTCATTGTACTCCGTAGCAAGTGCTCCGTGCTATAGGTGGGCTGGACGGAAACCCACTTTTCTGCTCCTGTGCCCGTTTCCAGCCCCCAGCGTAAATAAGCACTAATATTCGGAATAGGTGTACTCCCTGACTCCGTGCTGTGGCATGTTGCGGATTCGCTCCGTAGAGACAGAGGGTGTTGGTTCTCGCTAGTGCTTATTTTGCCCTCTCGGCGTTAATCATCTGAATCTCACACTTCGAGCTGGTTTAGATCTATACTCAATAGTTAGCACACTCACCGTTTAGACTCATTGTCAATGGTGCGGTATATGCTCCGTACTTACACCCATAATTTTACAGTTGTGGGCTTGCGTGGTCGCATAACTATCTGCTTTACCCACCACTCCTCACCGCTGCTATTAGGGTGGGGAACCAGATCGATAACCACTTCAGGACACGAGGGGAAGGGGAACGAACAGGTTGTAGATATCCCTCTTATATAACAACTGGACTTTGTTAGGCTAAGATATAGTTAGTTGCTACAGAGACTTATAAGTAGAGGACAATCTGCCTGAATTCATTGCCACATTTACTCGCGTGGGTGAGACTCCTGCGCGTTACCTAGCGACGAAACCACAATCGATGCTACTACAACAAATGAATTCACACTGGCCTCAATACCAACATAAGTTAGGGATCATAAATATCTGACGCAATAAACCTGCTCAGCCATAAAGGCCCGGATGCTTAATGGTCAAGCTATTTCACAATAACAGGTATATGAAGCGACTGCATCGCTTCTGTTGGAGCCCGTTAGACTACTCGTCCTTGTCAAAATCGCGTCTTCATGTACGTAGACGGCGGCTATATTCTACAGCTCTCGCATTCGCATCAAGGTGGTCATTTACAACGTCGCTATGCATCGTACGTTGTCTGCAGGCGGAAGTTGTGACTGTTGTCTCGTTGCCTTTATTTAAAGTAAGACATACTTAGGAAGTAATCTTAGTATGTTAAAGCAAAATAATACTAACCACCTAAAAGACGCAGTTCTATTCATAGTGTGCATTATATTAAATAATTAATATAATTCTTGTATCAAATTAGTTATTTAAACTACGAGGAATAATGTTTAATACAAATTGAAGTCACACCGTGTGTGGGCGGAAAGGCGCCTCTAGGGTGGCTAGAATTAGTTCACCTGAAGTTTTAGGCTTTACTAGATTGATCAGATCAGATGGCATAACTATAAGTAGGAGTCTTATCTCTCTTGTAGGCAGATCATCGTAGAATTTAATTACTTTTTCCCGAGTCACAAAGTGTGCCCTCAGCTGGGGCTTTGCTCGGCTACCTATAATAACAGAATTGCACTATTGAAGTGCGAAGCAGCCTGTTGAACGCCGAATAACCCAACAGATTATTTAATCTTGTTACAAGTAAGGCCTCTACGAATTACGGAAGGTCTCTGCAAGAAGCCTTTACGAAGTGTACGGAGCGTTGCTGGTTGTGTGTCAGACACGGGTATACGTGAGTGGTTGGTGTGTGTTTCGGTCGACAAAATAGAAGGCGCGGGTTCCAATTATTCTCACAGGAAGCAAGTTCTAGTACAAATCCCGCAGACTTCATACCAACATCAACTGTTGCGCGCAACTTCCGAGGATGGTGAACCGGTATGGCGTGCGAACGTCTGCAGCGAATTTATTATTCTACGTAGCAGCATCTACTCCCTTAAGTGAGGCAAGAGTCATAGAGCAATTATTCGTTGTGGAAAATAGTAGAAATGGATGAGATTAACGTTGTCTAATGACTTCTAACCCCACGGAGAATTCAATCCTTTTTTGCCTGGAATTTGGACTCGTATAATCTGATAATTTCTTCCGATTTCCCTCGATATCCAGTGGTGTAAGATGTGCTCTCTCACCGCTAAACGCCCCCTGCAGCTCTCACCGCAGCTCACAAATTCCCTCACGGGTCTAGCTATTTACGGCACTAATATTCCTGACAGAGGCAATTCTCTTCTCAACAACATCATTCTGATATTGCTGTTCAACTTCAGCGATTCGCGGCTTCTTTAGCCTACTTTATCACGAGTGAGCAGCTATGGAAGTGGTTATCTAACGCATTAAAAACTTCCTTAATCTTCTATATAGTTAGGAGGAATTAGACCTCTTTATAGTGGGATTCTAGCTACGATGCTGAAGATTCTTATCACATGATGTGTGGATGCCTCGTCGGAATTTTCCGTTGAGTGGATATTTCGTGACATACTTTGTTGACTTGTTAGCGTTGCTTGGGAAGGTACTTAATCCTATTCTGGAAAGGTCAGGTTAGTAAGACATTACAGGGGTGAAACTGCTAATTAAGTACGGAGTATAAAAGAGCCGCTGCAGCCTACTGCCCGCCATCCAATAGTCAAGGACTTCCGCTAATCTCGAGACTGTTCTCCAGATTTACTCCAGCATGAAAGACCTCGCCCAACCGCCGCCAAAGCCCTCTGATGGGCCGCCACGTGCAGTTGTCCCTACAGACCTCTCCAAATCCCTTCGAGTCATCGGCGCGGGTTACCCTCGCACCGGGACATCCTCCCTCACCTTGGCTCTGGAAATCCTCTTCGAGGCGCCTGTCATGCACAGTGGTTCCAGCTGCCTGGAGCGCGAAGAATGTAAGTGCCTAGTCTTCTGCGCGTATACACTCCACATGCAGTTTAAATCCGAGGCTATCCGAGGCAATCCTTCTTACGCGCTAAACTAGCTTTCATAAAGACCTGGATTGAAATTATGAACAACTCAGGAACCTACAACCAGCCTACCCAGGAAAGCACCAGAAGAGCCCTGCGTTCGCTTTGTGCTGGATACGTCGGCATTACCGATGCCCCGGGGGCGTTGTTCATCCGAGAATTAGTCGAAGAGTTTCCCGATGCCATAGTTATCTGCACACAGCGCAATCCGGAAAAGTGGCTGAAGAGTTTTCAAGCCGTTGGGGAATCTATCATGATGCTGAAGACACTAAACCTTGTGCTCTCGCCTCTGCCAAGTGTAAGATACTTTGGTAGCTGGATTAATGCGCTGATGAAACGGTGAGCTTTTTGATAACTCTTTGGTCGTAGTATCTGTACAAAACTTCTAGGAGATCAAGGCTGAGATTTATTCGTATAGGCATCGTATTATTTACGCAGAAGGGAAGGAGTACGAATTTGACCACGGTAAGTAATTCCGTCGGCCTTTTCGTGTACCCATGAGGATGTAAGCCCAAGTAACACGCTCTCACAGAGCACCTCGCGCGACACAACGAGTATGTGAAGAGCGTAACGCCACCAGACCGCCTGTGCTTATTTGATGTTCGGGACGGCTGGGTACCATTATGCAAGATATTGAACCTACCTGTTCCGGATGTGCCATTTCCCCACATTAATGATGCGGAAGCAGTCCAAAAAGTCATATCAGGCTATATAGTGAAAGCGTTAAAGGTATGGCTTCTCATATTTATAACTATAGGGGTTACTGTTTGGTCAGTCTGGTGGGCATTGAGGTAAACGGCGCATGTTCGGTATCCTGTATAGCAGTTTAGCTCTCAAGAAATAGGGAAATCTGGATATTAGTTGGGTGATGTCCACGGCTGAAAGATTATCTCTTAACGTAGCAGCATGGAGTCAGCCGATATTTTTGTCTGAGGTGATAAGGAAGTAGATACCGGATCGTCGATATGTCGTGTATATATAGTGCTGCTCAGTGTAGTCACGTTAGAGACCTTATCGGAGTGGAATTTCTCACGATGATGGGGTTGATGTCTGTCCGAAGCATTGCAACCATTGTAACCATTTGTATTCAGAAGTAGAAAATAAGCAGTGAATTTATTTCATATAGTGCAAGAGGGGCTAAGTTGGGACTCAAATTGCCCACTCAGGCTTACCATATGTCTTATTTCTGTTAGGTTCAATGAGGCTAGAGTGATGGAGCAATTGTACGCAGTGAAAAAATGGTAGAAATGAATAAAATTGATGACGTCTGATGCCTTTCAAATCCACGGGGAACTCCTTCCTTTCATGCCTAGAATTTGGACTCGTCTAATCCGGCGATTTCCTTCGGTTTCCCTCGTTATCCGACGTGCCCTTTCACAGCTGAAAACCTCCTGCAGTTATCTTATAGCTCTTACGGCTGCTCACTAACTCCCTCACTAATCTGGCTATTTACTGCACTGATATTCCTGATAGAAGCAATTCTCTTCTCGGCCATATCATGGCGACACTCGATGATACACGTTTTTTAGTAATCCAGTCGCATATCTTGCTTCCATTAACTAATTAAGAAGTGGGAAATGGGTGAACAATCAATCAGCGGACAACATTTGCATTGTTTGTTTCCCGTTGAATTAGAGTACTTACACAATCGATGGCTCGCCTCCAGCCGCCCAAACCACCCTGCGTTAGTCGCCTGTCAATAGAGATGCCGTGGGGTGTGCGTGGTTTTGGTCAACGAAATTCGTTTCCATGAGCCCAATTATTATCAATATACATGCTTGTTAAAAAATAACTCAAGTCTCGCTCTCTTCTATCACTGGCTAGTTCTTAATATAATCGACAGGGGCAAACCCGACTGTCCATCTCTGTCCTGGTTGCCCTGGGCAAGGTTGGGCGGATAAATTGTGGGGCGTGCCTCACAGCACCGATTAGCGTTATCTTCAATGGTGCGGCGAGGAATAGCCAGGGCAGGGTGGGGATGGTGCGGCTGCGTCGTCTGTCTAGAGGGTAGCCTTGAGGACAAATCCCAACCAGCGATACCCTCTCTACATAACCAAGGCGCAAACTCGTTGCACAGCGTTATCCGGCTTATTCGGATTCAAATGCTGTAAATTGCTTCTCACCCACCTCCTACTCAGTTTTTGCCGTTGTGGATGGGCTGTGGTGGCGTCCAGATCGACTGGTAATGTCCGCAGTGCCATTCCAGTATGAGCTCATCCCAGAGGGCGGGAGTCAGGAACGACGGCCAAAGTCGGTTGCTCAAATCAATGTGTACTGGACGCAGAGACAGGCCACTGCGGCATTCTTGATGAATCTCGTCATTCTATTCGTGTCGATATGTATTTTATCAGTGGCACTCACCCGATGTGCATCTCCTTCGGACAGAGAGTGCGCTCAAAAAACTTCGCCTTACTGTAAGTTTTCACATAGCCTGCCGTTATCTTTCCGTTCATTAACACCACCGATGTCGCAGCGCCCATATGGGACGCAGTGGAGTTCTGGGAAGGGAACTTTATCAACTACTTCAATCATTCTTCCCCATTTCGTGGGCCGCCAACTATAGAACTCGAACGAGCATGGTATCAGCTCTGGCATCGTATGTAGGCGGACTTTTCCCCCTCTTCATATTTCTTTCCTTTCTGTACTGTAAAATCACAGAGTTGCGTGCTGTTTACGTCTAACATACCGGAGATCATCTTGTGCCCGTCGACTCTGCAGGCGTAGATGCATTGAACCAAAGCCAATCAGGCAGCCATGCCGAGGTTATTGGAAGCGATCCCGCGGACCCAAGTTACGGCGGCTATTTAACGGTTTTTCATCAGCTTCACTGCCTTGTAAGTTAAAGCCACAATTACGTTTCCGAACCATATTCTGGGCCTGAATCATGCTTACTTGCCTGACTAGAACGTATTACGACAATACACTTGGCCACTTAACATGTTTCAGGAGTCTTGGGGTGAGCTTTATCCGCGTTTTATGGAGGACCGCGTGGGTGGTCGGATGCACGCCGATCACTGTATAGAGACTCTTCGACTTGGTCTAATGTGTTATTCGGATATTACCCCTGTGCTCTTCAAACTCGATGCCAACTTTTGGAGTGGAGCAAAACTAGACTTCAATGTGTACCACAAGTGTCGCAACTTCAACAAAATTGTCGAGCATGTGGTGAAGCACGG
Organism: Conoideocrella luteorostrata; assembly: GCA_032433595.1. Taxonomy (NCBI): domain Eukaryota; kingdom Fungi; phylum Ascomycota; class Sordariomycetes; order Hypocreales; family Clavicipitaceae; genus Conoideocrella; species Conoideocrella luteorostrata. The sequence continues at coordinate 50,902 of JASWJB010000154.1, forward strand.
GGTTGAGCTGCCTTAGTCCGTAGTGTTGATTGCGCCGGTTGAGGGTTACGATGTTGCTGTCTTCTCGCTGCTCCTAGCATGTTTGATGCATTTATTGTGAAGAATAGGGACTCCTTAGCTGCCCTCGGCAGCCACGCGGGTGAAATAAACAAGGTGGCCGGTCAACCTCCCAATCGTCAAGATTGCCCTTATTAAAAAAAAGGCCACAACTGTCCAATTTCGATAAAAATTATATCTACAGCTAGATAATTGAGGTTTCTAATAGCCTGTATAGCTCCTGTTACTCTTATTTACTTGGCAAAGTCTGTGAGGGGAGCTTTCGAGCTTGTGGTTGACCGGCCCTTTTTTTTTTTCTTCACTCGTGGGGCAGGCTCGCTGCACACAAACACTTCGAGAAAGGAGACAGGCTACGCGGGTAGTACCATGCAGGGCTGATAGCACCAACATTTTTTTTAGGAACAGATGGGCTGTTATCGCTCACACGTCCAACAATGAGGGGCCAATTTGCTCGCGGCTTTCTTGATACGTAATTGCGCCGAGAATCTTGCCCGTCCCGTCCCGGTGCCCCGTGCCCCCGTGCTCGCCATTACCTGTTCGGGGGACAGTTTACTTGACCCTTCACAGCTAACCAAACCACGCTGCAAAGGGTCACATAATTTGTCTCCTCCGATGCTGGGCACTGGGTGTTGCTTCCCCGCGCCGGACGACGAAAACAGAAGGTGACGGCAGCGCAGGCCGCGGCCTCCCTCCGCTCCGCTGCGGGTCGAAAGTCAGAAGTCCCTTCAATGCACCATTTAAAATGCTCGAGGACGCGCCCAGCCTGTGCCTGTCGGCTCTTGCATGCATGTTGAACGGATTTTCCCACACATTGCTCCGCCTTCGCAAGCAGGCCAGGCGGGCCTCCTAACCACTTTGCCACTCTCGAGCGCCTGGTGAAACCTTGACGGCAGACCGCACCACCAGCGTAGGAGCCAAGCAATGACGGTTGCGGACGCTGAATTGTATGGTGTCGACAACCCGCTGGCTTGGCAGTCGGTTACTTGTTGTATTTATTTCTTAGGTAGGTATTTTGACGCATGTCACCGCCATGCTCTATAGCGGCAAAGATGACCAGTGTAGCTACGCCCGTCCACGATACTCGGCACTTGCGCTGACACCAGGGGAGTCATCAGCGTCTTTTTGATGTTTGGCTTGCATTTTTTCAAGTCTACGGAGAACCTGGGTCTCATTGCCAGACTGTTTCTACTGGGGATCCCGCCGGGGGCTGTCACCGGGCAGTGCTGATTGTGCGGCGCTACAACTGCCCCTACATCGCTGCATATAAAGCCCCAACTATCCACACCCTATCTTTTCGGCAAAACGGAACGCTTGCTTGCTTGCTTGCCGCTTCCAGCATTGCTGCCCTCGCTGCTTGTTACGACAAATATGTTTCGATCCCAGGTATTCACTACCGTCATCGTCATTTTTCTCATCTCGTCGCTCGTCTATGCCGGCCCTGGTACGCCTCATGTCGCAAGAGCTCAATGCGCAGCTTTCTAACTGTCTTGATTTTCACCCCAGTCCCTAGAGTCGAAGGGAGCGACCGTCCGAGTCGAACTGGCTATGCTATCGACAGAGGCGGTCTGCTCATTACCCAAGATTATTCGGCCGAGATCCGCGCAGCGCGCCCTGACGACGTGCTGGGACAGCAGAACCAGCGTCCTCAGTTGCAAGGAAGTAGTAACTAGGCATGTGCCAACTTTGTTTTCGCACGCGTTGAGAGGGGGGGGGGGGGGGGTTAAAGTGTCTGGCAGTGCAAAGGACTGAGCGAGACTAACCATGGCAGGAAGCTGACAGAGAAAAAGACCTTGTTGCTGGCCGGATCATAGTGCAGTACTAGATCGTAACATAGGAGCCAGCATCAATGTATCTTGACAAATTTCTCGCCACAAATGCTACCTTACCATTGCATGAAAACTAAAAACGTGCTGATAAAGCTGCAGACTTCCTCCACCCTCTCTCTTTTGGCCCCAAAAAGACCCCGCAGCTGCTGCATGCTGGTTACGGAGTAACCACACTACGTACTATTTCGAGGATCAACCAACACAACAAACCTCCCCCCCCCCCCCCCCCCAAAACCGCCGCACGGTGAACCTCCCCGTCTCAATCTGCACTCAGAGAACTTTTCCAGGCTCCTATGTTTTCTCTTCTTGTATTCTCATGCACCCCTCTATTTCTCATTGAATCGAACTCCAGAACCTCACGTCACCCCAATTTCACGCCTGCGACGTCGTCGCTTCGTTCCCGAGGCGACTGTGGTGGCACAAGCAATGGACGCTATGCTAAGTAATATGGGCGTCCTGGGGGATGTTGACTCATTCGGGCCACAGCTCTGGGGGCAATTCGATTTTACCCTCATGTTTGAACATACGATTTTGACGATTCTTCCGACAAGCATCCTAATCATCGCATCACTGGTCTACTTACTATGTCGCTTCAATTCGCCAGTTTACGTCTCTGGCGGCTTTCTGTTATGGGCTAAGCTTGTGAGTCTAGTAGCAAAAAGTCGTGCATGGCGTACGTCTAAAGCAAGAACGGCCTTTAACATTATCTTGTCGGTTTCTAGGCTGTAATAGCAGCTCTTTTGGGAGTAGAGATTGCCAGTCTTGTCCTTTGGAGCATCGTGCCAACTTACCGGTCTAGTGTTTCCCTGGCCGCATCGTCACTATCGTGCGTTAGCACGTTTTGCATTGTTGCTGTTGTCAATCTCGACCACCGACAATCCCTACAATCTTCCACCTTCGTGAGCGTTTATCTTAGTTTAACCACACTCCTGGACATTGTCAAGGCCAGATCTTACTTCTTTCGCTCTGGACTACAAGCAATGGGTGGCTTATCATCAGCCGCAGCTACTATCAAGTTCTTACTTTTGATACTAGAAGAGATACCGAAAAGAACTCAAATTCGAGACTCAGCACTCCGAAACTCAGTTAGCAAGGAGTCAGTCAGCGGATTTTGGAACCGTGCCATGTTCCTGTGGCTCAATGAGACCTTACTGCTGGGGTTCCGGGATATTATCCACGTTAGCAGCCTCGGCCAGCTAGGACGAGAATTCTCCGCAAAGCAACTTTCAGATAAGTTTAGACCTGTCTGGACAAAATGTGAGACAGTCTCCCTCGCGACCAAAAACGCATACTAAAAGCAGTAGATCAACGTTCATCACATTCACTAATCCAGTCATGCTTTCTTACGCTAATGTGGCCATTTATTGCGGTTGTGTTTCCACGACTCTTGTACATCGCCTTTTCGTTTAGCCAACCTTTTCTATTGCATCGCATAGTAAGCTTCATTGGAGAGGAAAATCCCTCTACTAGCGTGAGAAATGGTTTAATTGGAGCCACGGTCCTGATTTATCTCGGCCAAGCGGTATGTCCTAATTCTCAGTCGACTGCGTTATTTATTGGCTGCTTACTGTAGACAGATAACAAAGGCTAGTTATAATCATATGAATTACCGGTTTATAACCTTTCTTCGTGGTATTCTGGTATCGGAAATTTTAAAAAAGACGCTTGCTATAGACCAGCATGATGCGAAAGAATTCACGGCAGCCACATTGATGAGTACGGACGTGGAGGGAATTGCCGCAGGTCTTCCACAGTTTCATGACATCTGGGCAAGCTTGATTGAGTTCACGCTGGGGCTGTATTTTCTGACTACAATTGTTGGTCCTGCAGCAGTTCTTATCATCCTCCCAGGATTAAGTCAGACTCCCCATTTTGGAACGTTGATAGTTGAAGTATTGTATTTTAACATGATAATTAGTTCTCGCAGTACTCGCTTTCGAGATTGGCAGACGCATGCCTATAGCGCGCATGGCGTGGAATAAGGAAGTTGAAAACCGAGTGTCACACACGTCGAACATGCTCCAGCAGATTCAATGCATTAGGCTGACAGGTTTGAGGCCGATTGTTACGGATTACATTCAAGCACTCCGAGTGACCGAGATGAACACTTCAATTGAGTTTCGGGCGCTGTTTGTTGTACTAAAAGCATCTGGTATGTTTGGCAAAATTGAAGGCTACTCTGACCGGGAGATGAGTAATAATACTAATGTTAATTTTAGCTATGCTTTGCTATCAGCTTACACCTATTGTCATCGTCACTGCTGCATTATTTTGGACAAGGTTTACCGGCGGACTTGAGCCGGTCCAGGCTTTTACGACATTGGCATTTATCGTCAACACCGCGCTGCCAATGGTTTATCTAACAGTTTCATATCCAATTTTTACATCAATCTTGGGGTGCTTCCAACGCATACAAAAATACCTACTTCTTGAAGAACGCCAAGATAATCGGGAAACTATCAGTGATCTCGTTCTTCGAAATAGCGAGAAACTCGAAGGACAGTCTGGTGGCCAGATCCCATCAGCCCCAAAACACTCGATTGAGCTGCAACTGCCTCAGCCGCCCATTGCCTTCATTGACGCATCGATTTCTCCAGCGCTAAAGAAAGAGGCTCTTCTAATGAATATAAATATATCACTTACGCGAACCGAACTTGCCGCAGTTGTTGGTCGGACTGGTTCTGGGAAATCAACCTTTCTGAGAGCTATAGTAGGAGAGGCAAACGTTCTCAATGGACTCGTGTACGTCGAGCAGCGTCGCATTGCATTCTGTGATCAAAGCGCTTGGGTAAGGAATATTACTATTCAAGAAAACATTGTAGGCAGCGGCATGTATGATAAGGATTGGTATGAGACTGTCCTCGATGTGTGCCTTCTAAATGAAGATCTTCGGCAATTGCCCCAGCGCGATCAAACCATGGCTGGCAACGGTGGCTCTAACCTAAGCGGTGGCCAAAGACAACGAGTCGTAAGTTCTCATTTCGAGCCAGCAGTTCTTCAACTGACATTATTTAAAACAGGCTCTTGCAAGAGCCATATACTCTCAAGCATCCCTGGTCGTCTTGGACAATGTTTTTAGTGCTCTAGATCAGGCTACGGCAGACGCTATATTTGCTCGACTTTTTGGTCCGAATGGATTATTGAGAAGGCTCGGAAGCACGGTAGTCATGACTACACACAACGGTATACAGCATCCTTCCTTTCCGTTGCGTTTCCGCAATCGCCGTTCCGAGCTAAATTCCTGCGACACAGTTGAATACATAAAATCAGCTGATAAGATTTTCGTGGTTGAAGATGGACTCGTTAAGTCTGCCTCAAACTCAACAGACTGCCGACTTGAAATTGGTAGTTTGATTTCGGAGGGAACAAGCGGATCAGTTATAGACGACCCGAGAGCTAATGAACAACCTCGTGGCGAGTTAACGAAAGAAACTCTGGAAATAGAAGGTGGAGATAGCGAGCGCCAACGAGGCGACATGAGACTGTACTCATACTACTTCACCTCGGTCAGTAAATGGCTTTGGGTAACATTTCTGTTCACTATTATTTTAACGTCCTTAACCGAGAGGCTACCTGGTAAGCATAGTACGTGCGCAACTTTTTGTACTTTTCTATCATGCTGACAAAGATATCCAGAGATTTTTATTCGAATTTGGCTGGAAGTTGGGCCACAGAACAAAGTCTATCTAACCGGCTACATACTACTTGGTGTCAGTTGCGCTTTAGTCGGTGCTGTCACAATGAGGTACAACTTCAGGCATTTAAACATTTCAATCACTTATACTAACAGTAATTATAGCATGTACTATCTTAAAATTGTCCCAAGCTCTTCTGAAAGCCTGCACCGCGCACTTTTAGATTCGCTTATGAAGTACCGCATTCGTATTCGACTTTAATTCCATTCAATCTAACATAAAATAGATCTACGCTATCATTCCTTTCGCGGACGAGCACCGGATCACTTCTCAACTTGTAAGCTACACTCTAAAGTAAGGTGCAATATGATATTTACAGAAAATCCAGGTTCAGTCAGGATATGAGTCTAATAAGCCAAGATTTACCGATTGCTCTATTTTACTTCTTATACAGTAAGCCTTTTTCACCATTACTTGTTTCACAACATTACTTATTTAAGCATCGTAGATTTCTTCTTAATGCTTACGGATCTCGGCATCATCGCCACCGGAGCCAAATACGCTGCACCTATAATTCCGTTTACTCTTCTTCTTCTCTACATAATTCAATTCTTCTACCTTCGCACATCGCGGCAAATGAGGCATCTCGACTTGGAAGCTAAAACACCTCTCTATACCCAGTTTACCGAGGTGGCGGCAGGTTTGGCTCATATCCGAAGCTTTGGATGGCAGGTTCAGTGCTTATCACAAGGCCTTAGTTTCTTGGATTACTCGCAAAAACCGTTTTACTACATGTTCTGTATCCAGCGTTGGCTTGAGCTTGTATTGGACCTCAGTGTCCTTGGCATTGCTACTCTTCTCGTATCAATTGCACTTACGCAGGGTACAACGCAAACTGCTATTGGGCTTGCCCTGCTCAACGTTATGCAATTTAGTAGCACAATCAGTGTTCTAGCTCAGAAATGGATTGAGCTTGAGACATCGCTGGGTGCTATAGCACGCTTAAGGTCTTTTACGAAAAACACACCTGCTGAACAAGATTGCAACGATACAACTTTGCCTCCTGAGTGCCTTAAGCATGGCGCGATAGAGATGGTGGATGTGCAAGCTGTATATGAGTGAGTCTTTTGTTGACCTTTCATCGTTGATTGGCCCCACCTAAATGTGAATTTTGTTTTAGTTCATCAGGCTCGTCGCCCAAAGTCGCCCTTGACAAAATAAACTTGGACATCAAGGCTGGCCAAAAGGTAGCAGTTGTTGGGCGAACTGGGAGGTATGTTACATCCCTAAATGCTACCAGATGTTTTAGGCTTTGACCGACAAGAAAAAAAAAATTCAGTGGCAAGAGTTCCCTTCTCTTGACGCTACTGAATTTTCTAGAATACACTGGCGTTGTCAAAATCGATGGTGTAGACATCTCAGAGATTCCACGTCAATATCTCAGATCTCATATCACAACTATTCCCCAAGATCTCGTGGAGCTTCCTGGAAGCGTCCGCCATAACATCCTTCCAATGACCGAAACGAAGACGGATCAGATTCACAGCGTAGTCATTAATGAAGCCCTCGAGAGAATAGGGCTTTTGGACTATGTTAATTTGCGTGGCGGCTTGGATGCCTCAATTCTTGACATGGGATTCTCTCACGGTCAGAAGCAATTACTGGCTGTTGCAAGAGCTATCCTGCACAAGTTGGAGAATAATACGAGGATTTTATTTGTCGATGAGGCCACTAGTGGTATGGATAGTGAAACTGCCGATGAGATCCAGCAATTGCTGGAAGAGGTATTTGGCGATAGTACCATGATTACCATCTCTCATCGACCGGAAATCATGCGGAATTCTGATATTGTTTTGCATATAGACGATGGCCATGTAACGCGCATGACCTAACAGCATTTGTTGTAAGATAAATCAACAATATTTCAAACTTTCATATTTCAAGTTTTATATACAGCACGTCAAAACAGTGTGCTAGCCACAAGACTAGTGGAAAGATGATATAGCATAAACTGCATCACGAGAAAGTGGAGTAGGAACCTGGCCTTTTTAAGGTTCAACCCAGCGATCGGGGCGGTAGCAAAAGGGTTCAGGGAAGTACTGTGAAGTGTGGTAAATACTCCGAAGATTAACAGCGACTTCGGTTCCCGGGGGTTTAATATTGCCGTCTACGACAAAGGTCTTGTTGATCTTAGGGTCTCCAGTTCGCCAAAGAGACGCGATAGATGGCGGGGAGAGGCGGAGAGACTCTTCAATAGCGGCGCGCAGGTTGTGGTAGCCGGACAAAGTCAGCCCGTTGCAAATCTCAACGCCTGAGTTGAAAGACTTGCGGATTTCATGCGCAACCTCTGCGTCCCAGTTGCCATGCATAGAGAGGTGGAACAGCGTGCCAGCTAGAGCAGTGTTAACTGTGCCCCCCCCCTCCCCCCGGGGTGATAAAAAAAGATGGCCTCTTGCCATAGCTCGCTCTTGGCCAGGTTGTCACTTTCGATACTAAGGCGATCTTTCGCAATAGAGTAGAAGTCGGCCTTGGCATTGACGGGCTAAGCCATGCGCGCCAGCATGAACTTGCGCAAGGTAGCAATGTACTCATTGAGCCTGGCCCATGCGAGACACTGAATGACGGGTATGACCCAGCTGAAGGTAGGCCAGTTGAAGCACAAGTTGGCGATGAAGCTGTTTTGATTGCAAGTGTGACTGTGCCCACTCAATTTAAGCAGCCGCTATAGCATAACATATTGAACGTCGCAAGTTGTTGGTCCCAGCTAATCAATCCTGACCAACTCCAGCCATTCCCTACGCTGGGCCGCGCATCCCATCCTCTATTCCCTTGTGTTACGAGATATTAGCAGCACAAATGATCATAGGGGTGCGCATACCACCTTTTGATTCAGTAAGTAAAGATAAAGCACACCTTGCAACGGCATCCGGTCCACTATACGGAGTACAAACGGATCCTTTCTCTACATCACTCCTTGCCGTCGTGGATACCAATCCTTGAATACTACCCCGTGCCGCTGGGATACAAATCCTCCACACCACCACCTTGATTTCTTCAACCAGCACTTCTCAAAAGCAGTCACGGAGACTCCACATGCCCAGATTATCGGATGGCGCCTTGTGCCGCGATCCTTAATTAAGGCAGAGGACACGGGCAAACAAGTTGCCTGGGCGTTTCGATTCGCAGTGGAATCAGGTTTCACGACCATTAGCAACGCATTCAATGTGGACAGGCCACATTTGTACGCCAATGCTGTTAACCCTGCTTGGAGATCTGCCCTCTTACATTGTATTTTTATCAAGACATGGAACATCAGCATCCCGACCGCGGAAATGAAAGCCCACCAAATGAAATTGACAGACACAATTATGCCATTTATCGAGGCCGCAACCCCGGGTGGAGCCCATTTGAATGAAGCCAATTTTCAACAGGTCAATTGGCAACAGACATTTTATTGGCGCAACTACGGCCGTCTGAGGAAGGTTAAAAATTTGGTCGACCCCTTTGGTGTATTTTATGCGCTGACTACTGTTGGTAGTGACTCCTGGGCAGAGGATTCCGCAGGTAGACTTTGACGATCATCCTAGTCAGTGTATAATATGCGGTTCTAGCCCCATCATACAATGTCACAAGTGAGCAGCTATGGCATTGGTTCTCTAATGCAGTCAATTTTCCCTCCTTCTTCTTCTATCTAGTTGACGAGGAATTAGACGTCTTTCATAGTTGAATTCTATATACTGATTTGAGGTTATCCTGCGAGGCCGGTGATGTCTATCGTAGGACACTGAAAATTTTCGTCGTACGGTGTGTGAATGCTGTTGGAACGGAAATTTCGTGACATAAAATAAGAGATTTGTTTCTTTTTCGTTTTAATTTCGTCTTTAGCATGTCTTCTTCTAACAACTAGGACATTAACATTGACTTCAATCTGCACCGTCCGGTAATCCATCTTGCCACTACCAAAGAATTTCTCTGCGGTTCATAGCACTAATAAACTTTCCAGACAGGTTATCCCGTGTAGCAGCATCAACCTAACAGTTTTTATTATAAGGTAAACTGAAATTTGGTGGAAAGTGGTTTGCTTACCAGCCGGATAATTTTTTCAGCGCTCTGAGCTTTCGTTATAGGAGCTCTCTCCAGGCCTAGATACTTCGCGGTGATATTGCCCATATCCGTTGCAACAAGTCTAGCAAAAAATAAACATAAAGTCTATGTAGCAAGGATTCAATGACTTACCCTGGGTTAATGGCAATTGCAGTCAGCCAGGTGTTACCGCAATGTGCGGCCCTAGAGAGATTTTATTGTCAGCTATTGTTTCCACTCTCCAAGGTTGTCTTCATGCAACTGACAAAGTGATCCAGTTCAGCGCTGCCTTTGAGATACAGTACGCTGGCGCAACAAAGGCCCCGTTGCTAGTCATTTCTCCTATCGAACCCGCACTATTGCTGATGGTCACAAACTTGGCGTTGCTTGATTTTTGGAGGAGGGCAAAGCACGCCTGATAAAGAGCCAGTGGTCCAATGGCGTTGACACTGAAAGTACCCTTCACTTCTTCTAGATCAACACTCTCCAGAGACGCCAACGGCGGGCTCAGGCCAGCATTTGCAATCACTAGGTCAACATGGGAAATGCCCCTAGTTTTCATTTCCTCCACAGCCTTCATGGCATCAGCTGGTGAAGAACTCTCCAGCTTTAGTAGGAGCAGCTCAGTGCCTTTGCCTTTGGGTGCCGCTCTTAAATTAGCTACCCCTGGTGCTTTATCATCGCGAATTGTGCCCACCACAAAGGAGTTTGGTTGTGCGAGATAAGCTTGGGCTAATTCATTGCCCAGACCTTGGCGACGTGTCAGTTTCCTGGATATCTTTGGCCATAACTTAACGTACCTCGACCTGCGCCGCTAATGACGACCACAAACAGATCCGGCATTACGTCTGCGAAGTGCACGCCACAAAGTTTCTCACTCGGTACGGACAAACTTGGCACACTGCAATGCGAAGCCTATCGAGTATTGGTGGAATTTGCCTCGAAAGCCGGTTGCGCGGATTTCTGAATCACAAACGTGGAAGAATCGATCGGCCAACAATGGGATACAGGCGGCTTGCTGGTACAACAATGCATACGTGCACGTGACTGCGAGACGCAAACTCACTCATCCTGTGTGTTGCAAGCAGCAGTTTGTCAGCAGGACGATTAATCATCGAAAACAATAGCAATCCATTACTGTTGGAATCTTGCCGTCAAGCACAATAGGAAGCAAGGAGCGGGTCACTTGGACACCCTTCGGCCTTCTGCGATATTAAGCCTTCCACCTTTGCTTGTTTTTCCTCTTCTTAGAGACACAGACAGAGATTATTAAATATATTGCATTTTGACCGCAAGAGGTATTGATACCCCCTGCACAACACCCTGTGCAACCCACAATTACCTCATGTTTTGTATCATAAGGCAGCAACGCACGCCCCTATATGTGACGTGCTGGTCTTATCTGGTGAAACATGTATTACGCCCGAAAGAAGCGCAGGAATACGAAAATGTGGCAAAATTCTGCATGCCTGTGTCATGGTAGGATCAAACCCCAAGATTACAAAATTGGGGGCCGTAAGGCCTGCCGTGAATCTAGATAGGCATCACACGGTCGGCGAAGATTTGACAACGTCTTATGAATATTGACTGTTCTATGATGTCAAATCTCGGCGGATCCAGCTGTTTAGGAGCTCGTGCAACATTGCTAAGGCATGGCAAACAAGAGCATTGTTTTCAAGATTCCAGGATTTAAGTGTGAGATTTCCTAGACGAGATTAAACCAAGCAGCCTGAAATATCCTTCTCAAAACATTTAGCCATGTTTACTGTCGCGGAAAAATATGAGCCTATTTAAGGGTCATAACTACATATGAACAGTGGCCTCTGGCTACGCCATTTTTTGTGTGGCATTTACCTTGGATATCTATGCTGCGCCACTGCTTACTGCGGAAGTAGCTACACCAATTACCCTAATCGTTTACAGGCCTTAGGTTAGTCCACTTGCTGGCTTTCCGGGGCCTGCGCTTGCTGCCGTAACTCATTGATATGAAGTCTATTAGGATCTATTTAGCAAAGGTGGTGGCCAGTGGACTTTCCAAATAGGCGACTGCACCAGCAGTACGGCCAATTATACGCATTAACCCCGACGAACTACACATTAATGACCCAGAGTACTACAACAAAATCTTCTGTTATAGCTATGCCCATCGACCGATAGACAAGATTGAAAAGTTCACCTAACTTCTTTGCAAGAACTTGCCACGAAGTGTACGGAGCGTTGCTGGTTGTGTGTCAGACATCAGTACATGTGAGTGTCAGGGGTGTGGCTTGGGTTGACAAGATACATATAAAGAAAATACAAGCTTAAAGAATTACAAAATAGCTATTATTATTTGCATTTATTAGTATTATAAAATTCTTCTTTTTATCCATAGAATCTATTATATGTGTAGTCCTTACGAACTGAGCTGCAAAAGTTAAGGTGGGTTGCACAGAGGGGGGGGGGGCTGTGCAAGTGATCTAGATCAAACGCTTCAAAAAGCAATATATTCAATAAGCCTGTCTGTCTGTCTAAGAGGGAGAAAACAAGTCAAGGTGGGAGGCTGGATATCGCCGTATAAATATGGTAGCCGAAAGGTGACCACGTGACTCGCTCCATGCTCCTTGGTGTGCTTGCCGGCTGGATTCCAACATAAGGAGTATACGTACATGTTTAGTCCCCAAACATGTGCATCACATGGCACTAGCACTAGTGCGCGACAAGTAACCCTTCTCAAACATACAAAGCTACGGCAACTGTTAGAAGGAGATAGAGTTTTCGTAGCCCGAGCGCTTTCATTTCATGCTTATTGCCGCTTTTGAACACAATTCTAGAACATTAATTCTAGGCTTGCAACAGCAGGCATTAGACCGTCGGGAGACATCCACCCGTTCGTCCCACCGGCCGGTCTGGCGAATCAAATTAAAGATTGAATCAACCAGCGTTTTGCCCCGGTGCGCCCCGCATTCCACCGCCGTTACGAAGCGAAACGATTGGTGTTGTGAGATTTTAAGCTCAACAAGAAACGCTACATGGAGTGGGTGCGTTTCAATCTAGGAACCTCGAGTAAATCAAGACGTTGATCACCGCTCTTGATGAGAATCCGGGGATTTCTGAGGGGATTACAATTGGAAACAAGGGAGTATTTTAAAACATCTAAAGAAATCGAGCGCATAATGTGTAACACCAGGGAGGCAACATTGGATTGGGTGTATGCCGCCAAGAATCGAGCATTAAATATATAAGGATGAGGAAGCGCATATCAGAAACAATTGCTCTTAAATTCTATTTCATCCTTGCAAAATACCCACCTTCCTTTCTCACTTCAGCCTTTTTTTTTTGTGTTAAACATACAACCTTAACGGCTTTATTATTAGTAACCTTGCGTTATGCTTCCGAACCGGGTCCTCATTATTGTGGCATTCGCTGGGAGAGCATATGAAGCGACAGCACAGCCAGTGGCTGCTCGTGGTGTTGCGCAGTTCCTGCCAGGTCTGACTAATGCTGCAGGCGGACAAAATACCAGTAGTTCAGGGCAACCAATCAATGAACAAAATGAAAATACAGCAAACAATGGAAATACAGGCAGCACAGGGAACGCTGGAAATATAGGAGATGCAGTCAACCCTGGCAATACTGGGAATACTGGGAATATAGGGGACACAGGCAGCACAGGGAACACTGGAAATATAGGAGATGCAGTAAACCCTGGCAATACTGGCAATACTGGGACTATAGGAGACACGGTCAACACTGGGAACACTGGCAACACAGGAAATACTGGAAATACAGGAGATACGATCAACACTGGGAACACTGGGAACGCTGGAAACACAGGAAATACAGGGAACGCAGGGAACACTGGAAACATAGGAGATACAGTCAGCCCTGGGAATACGGGGAACACGGGGAACACTGGCAATACTGGGAACACCGGCAATACTGGGAACACGGGGAACACAGGGAACACCGGCAATACCGGGAACACGGGGAACACAGGAAACTCAGGGAACACCGGCAATACTGGGAACACAGGGAACAATGGGAACGCTGGGAACACCGGCAATACTGGGAACACGGGGAACAATGGGAACGCTGGGAACAGAGGCCAAGGGACCCAACCATCTATTCAGGAAATTACAGTTGCACAAAAGATCTGGCAGCAAGATACAGGAATAGTATCCCAGTTTCTCTCCACAGCTGAAACCCTAAGCGGCAAACAGCTTCAGCAGCAGGCTGCTATTGCGCTGGCGGCCGAAGAGGACGAACTGACGCACAAGGCAGTCCTGGACAAGGCTTTCAAGCAAGATCAGTCAGTCCAACAAGCCAACAACGTGCTCGACACTCAAGGGACCTTTCAATTCGTCGTTGACGGGCTACAGAATCTTACCAGCAACGGCCGAACCATGAGCTCCAATGATGTCAGCTCACTGATCCGGGCCATCAACCAAGACCGATGTCCCCAGGTATTGCCTTCGATCGATGCGTACTTTGCAGCTGCTGGAAATGCTATTGGCAATGGCAACGGGAATGCTAATGGCAATGGCAATAGCGTGGTGAAGGCAATTAGACCGCAGAACTGCTAGGTGTTGATATTCTAGGCTTGGCTGGATCTATTTTGTAATGTAAAGTTTAATTTGTCTCATTGCACATGGGGGCGTGTGGTCCTTTTCTTCCGATGTCTAGCTGGCTAGGAATCATCAACAGGAAGAGGTTTAGTTCCCCGTCAATTAGTTGGAAATACGGGGATGATTCTAAATTAGATGACCGTAGCTGCTGAGTCTTGACAGGTTTCGAGCGTCACGGAAAATACAATTGATTGGATAACTAAAGAAACGAAAAGTTGAGCTAGAGATAATCAGCTATTATTTGCGAGCACTCGAGCGCCTCGCAGGATTGCACTATAGAAAGTAGGGTCTGATTTCATTCGAATACAGAGGAGCGGCTTCTAGCAGTGAGGCGTAATCGTTGTAATCATCTTATAAATTAGTAGTAGTGCCCGACACCAGACACAAACAAACTCAAGTCACTAAAGAGGATGTTCATTGTTCTAGGTGGTATGCCAAATAATCCGTCCCTATACTTATCCTTCAGCTTAGACCTTGAATTTCAACGATTTCCAACCTTCTTGGAGGGAGGCTACTGGAAATAACCTACAGCCAACTTCCCATCACAATCAGTTATAAGCTCGACACCCTACGGAATACTAGGCCTCAAAAGCGCGGACCTTGGTCTTATTTTGACAATCATCAAAGCTCATTCAGCGACCTTGTTTCACGCGTCGGTCATTTCCGTCAACTAACTTTAGCGACGCAACCGCAGGCATGTCGAATGTGCCCCCAAAAAGAAAAGAAGAAAAGTCACCTCCTACCCTGCCCTTACGCACACAACAAAACGGTTGCAGTCGCGTGCTAATCTCCCTGAACGTACATGTTCCATCGAATGCTAGCGCTAGCGCTATTTTAATCCGAGTTAAGTGCAGGGATGATGTGGTGTGTAATCGCTGCTAGAGCAACAGTACCGACGTCAAGTCTTTATGGACAACAGACCTGAGGATTGCAGCCACTTAGGTCCAGGCGGCCGGACGGTGGCAGGCTGTCGTTGTTGGTATCCGCCATGGCCGCGAACGCGCCAAAAATAGCGTTAGATCCCACCGCGGCTTCAACGCCCCCTGGTCAGCAGCATCGCGCTATGACCCTACCAAGTCAAAATCGTCACCAACATTCACTGGAGGATTTGACGCAGGCGGTATCGACTCGGTACCCAGAACGTTTCACAATAACATTGTCCGCGGCATTTCGTACTAGGAAATCCTGCGCACGGCCATACTTAATTGAGGCCGATACATCAGCGCAACACTCGGCGTGGCAGAAACCCGGAATATTCCTACACCACGTAACAGAAGCCATGTCTCTTATATTAGACATTCAGGTCTTGCCCAAGGTACTTAAACCGCTAGTGCTCTAGAGGCAGAAAGAAGACTACAAATATTACTTCCTTGTCTTTTAGCCTTTACATGGGCATTGCGCTACTGGAAATACCCGGATTTCTTATTCTCAGGGTATACAAATAAAATAAAGATCTCGGAAATATTAGAATGTTTAGCCTTAGCAGCAACGTGCCGAAAATCTTATTTATTAACGTAACCCTTGGCGCGGAGAAAAGATGGCTCGCCATTCGTTAACCAGTTTCACTGCGTCAAGCCCGCTGAGGGTGCAGCAGGGCGTGGGGAAAGAAAAGCCGAGGAGAATCTGATCAAGCTTAAAGAAGCCCGGGCCAGTTCGGCCGCCTTCGTGTCTATTTCACCAATCTTGCGGTCCGTATACCTCCCCAGCAAACTATGACGCTATAGCCAGAAATCTTCCGCTGGACTGGGGCGCCGATCGTGGGAACCACGTTTGGAGCATAAAGGACCTGCAACATAACTAATCGCATTATCGCTTCTCCCGCCTATCACTGATTTGTTCTCTCTGATCGTGATGCGAAGAACCTCACAATTTAGATACCATTTGCACTATTACACTTCACACTTAAAAGGCCGACTGTTGATTCGCCAGTGCAAAAATTCTCTTGCCAGTGACCGCATGATGTCTATGGCGCGTTGCTATTAGGAAGAGCGTTTTTACAACCGGCACTCCTTAGCCTCAGTCTCGATCAGAGAATGTTATATCTGGCGCGGGGATTATGCATTTTGGAGTTTATTAACGGAGATAGCCATCTTACTCAATTCATCTTCCATGCGTACAGAGGCGACACCGCGAAGAGCTCAGTGTGGGGCAGTTTAAAGCAGGGAATGTTCAAGGGTAAGGTTGAGACCGGCCATGGTCGGCTTTGTTGGGAGTGAAATCCTGAACTTTATCTGGTCTAACGAGCATAACACAGCTTTTTAGAGCAATAAAAGTCAATTAACACAGTAGGCACCGTGGCCGAACGCGATGCCATTGACGGCTGGCCGGGCTACGGCGATGAGACTGCGCATATTTTCACCAGCGGAGGTGTTGAGTAGAATTTCCCTAGATACAGTGGTCACAGGTAATTCGGGTATTTGTATGCACGGGTTTGCCATCCATCCAAGAAGTTTTGGGATTGCTAGGAACTCGCTGCATGTTCCCGCTGGATCCGTCATTCCCGCCATGATGGCCATCATCGTTGGCGCTAACCCCGATGAGGTCACGCTTGGGGGTTGCACCACTCTTCAAGCATTCTCGATTCTGAGTTGATGGCGAAGCTTCGACCTTGACCATCAAAACTGTCCTGCTCATTCGCCGGATCCTTGTACCAAGTTCATGCGGCAGTGTTTAGTGAGTGGCGCCACGCACGTCCACTCTAGGTAGTTCATTGGCTGTGTCGGCCGCCCGTCACGATTACTAGGCAGAGGGTAGGCAGCCGAGCTGGAACATGACTCCGTCGCTGTCGGGTCGCAAACGGTCCAAGCTTGCGTGTCAAACATGTCGAGATCTCAAGAGGCGGTGCGATGGCTCCCGTCCCTGTGGCACATGCGTTCGTTTTGAGTACGATTGCGTTTTCCAGCAAGGCAAACCGCGAAAGGAGCGCAAGCAGCGCCGCGCAGAGACTGCAGCACCGCAGAAGACCCCAGTTCCTGAAGCCTCCCCGAAAGGCACTGCAACGTCTGGGGTCGTATATGCGACTCTATCAACAATTGCGCCGCACAATCAGGCTCGCTCTCTCGAAGCCAACTCTGGATCTGCCTTTGTGAGGAAGCTTGCACTGAGGCTAGATCCAAAGAAAAGTCCTCGAATGCATACTTTTGCTTGGAACGCATTTCTCGGGTCCCGGCAAACACAACACGGTGCCGTTGTCCAATCCATCACCAGCTTGGTCTCGCAAGAGAGAATGCAGGATCTCACAGCCGTCTACTTCCAGCAGGTCGATCCAACGTATGGTTTCATTGATCGCCAACAAATTGAACAACAAATTCGACTTAGATGGACGACTCAGATTGTCCAAGAAATGCAGGATGCTGTCCTCTGCGGTATTGCGGCTCTTGGCTGCCTTTTCTCAAAAGTTCAGTCTGATAAGATAGAGCCTGACCTGGTGGAAACGGCACGGAATCTGCTGGAGCAATCCATTTCCAACCCGCCTTCCGCATCAAGCATTGCTGCCTGGCTTCTCCGGGTTGCGTACCTGCGACTTGCGGGGACACATTACGAGGCATGGATGGCTAGTTGCACCTTGATGCATATGATTGAAGCGGCAGGCTTGACCGTTGACACATCCAACGACTCTGCTCTGCCATCTACTCGACAAAACGTTGATTCTGAAACAGCGCGGAGACTGGTGCTCGTAGCACAGCATCTCAATATCTGGATGTCATTCGACATGGGATTTACTCGAGTGTCTCTTGCCGGCGCATCCTCAATGGCAATGCCCACGCCAAGACCGGGCGACTTTACGTCCGAGATTACAGAGCTACTGGCATTTTCTGTAGAGCTCGACCCGGAGAGGAAGCCAACCGTCGCAGAGCTTGAATCTGCTCTCCACACAGTCCTGGGCCGAGTGCATTCAATTCCGCCGACCGTCCTTGCGCAATGTAACCTTGCGCTCTGTCTCTGCCGGCGATTGCGATCTATGGACGCTACGCTTACGGAATCTACATTACAGCAGATATTGATCCTTACGACGAACGGAATTCAAGCGGCTCAGGCCATTCTTGCGGCTCGCGCCCCTTGGCATCACATGGCGTATGTACCGTTCCAGATTGTTTGTGTACTACTTGCCATTGATACTGTCTCATCAATATCCCAATTACGAGATGCAATGCAGTGTCTGAGAGACATATCAACTGTCTACAATACTCAAGCAACAAGAGATGCTTTGAAGACTGCACACTCGCTCGTTCTCCTCCATCAGCGTGGCAAGGAGATGTTTGCCTCGGCCTTGAATAATATATTGAATACTTGCCCAACGAACCCTATCGAGATACTTCCAGAAATTTCATCTTCACTAGCGCAAAATGACGATTGGATGGATGGGCTTCCTTTGGATTTCTTTAACCCGCAACATATGGATATGGAACAGTTCCTCAGCCCAGGCTTTTTTTGGAACGCTGGTAGTAGTGGTATGATATAAATCTTGCCATGGACTACTTGGCCCTAACCTGAACGTTGGTTAAAGCCTCCAAAATCGTCCATGATGGCCTCTCCTCCTTCAGAGTACTCTCTGGGTTTATCCAGCTCTTGAGAGGTCGACAGCGTGTTTGGTGAGCTGTAAATTAGTAAGTAGCCCTTAATAGGCCTTAAGAGAAGTCTTCTTTAAACTAATATAGGAACAGGAGATACATTTATTAACCAAGAGTATTTGATCCAAATGTGTCGTTTGATCACATTAACTACAAAGAGCTCTTGGTGATAACCTAAAGTTCTAGATACCAGAAGCAGGCACTCATATGCTCACTCGTCTTTCACGTAGTTAAATACGTTTAAGCACCCTTACTAGGAAGACTTTGCATTACAACTATACTGTCGACCCAATCGTGATTTACAGGTGTGCCGCAAGAGATGTCAGAGTAGCTCTTGCTTGGTCTCGAGTACTTTCAACAATAGCGTGAGCGTCATCCACTCTGTGGACGAGACCTACAGCAGCGCCAGCGTATGTAGCCAATCTTCCATCGGGGCCCCATCCAGCATCACCCGTCTTAGCCGACTGGTCGTGAAGACCCTTTAGTTTCTCAAACTGCATGCCACCCTGATGATCTGTCCAACTCTTGTTAATCACCGTGCGTGGAGACCAGTGAACAGGCCAGCCAAACGTTCCTCGAAGGTGGTTGTACAGCTGTGTGCGGACGGTATTCTTCCCGCCATCAGATGCGCGGATGACTTCGTTTTGATAGCCTTTACTGATTCGCGCTTCCGTGGAAGCGAGGAAACGGGTGCCCATTGCAACTCCATTCGCTCCCAAGGCTAGTGCAGCAGCGGCGCCACGGCCGTCAACAATTCCCCCAGCAGCAATCAAGGGAATTTGAGACTGTTTTAAAGTATCGGCGATTTCCGGTAAAAGCGCTATCGTACCTTGACCATCCTTATCTCTGCCGTGGCCACCAGCTTCAGCACCTTGGACGACAATGACATCGGGCGAGCTCTGGCTGCTAGAGGCATCAACAGCCTCGCTAAGACTGCCAACTTGGATCCAAATTTTAGTGCCTGACGATGCTTCCCGCAAGGCATCAGTCCATGCATCTAGCTCTATCTGCCCGTGTTGCGGAGCAAACAGCCATACCGCGCAAGGTCGATGCATGCGCACAGCCTCCTGAGCAACTTGAATGTCACCATTCCAGGTCTGAAAGCCAATTCCTATCGGAAGCAGCGAGCCAGGATCGTTTCGAATGGATGATCGCCTAAGCAGCTCGTTCACCTTTTCAAGGTCGGCAAAAACATCTCTGGGCTTTATTGTCGGTCCCAGAAAGCCAAGACCTCCGGCAGACGAAACGGCGACTGCCAGACTTGGGCCCGACATAACCCGCATTGGAGCGCAGATGACGAGGGGTGATTTGGTCCACGGCAAGCATTTTACGAGGGCTCGTGTGCACTCGTAACGGAGGTGGGTATTCATTATAAATCTGTCCCAAATGTCAATAAAAGGACCAGTCGCTCTTTTGCATAACGCTGTAGGTAGCGTTTAGAGAGTGTTGTATGGTAAACTGCTAACAACGGATCATGGACTCACGCTATTTTAAATTACAACAGTTGTCTCGCCTGCAGTACTTACCAATGCCCCAGACACGCTGATTGAGGTTTATGTTGAAGAGAATACCAATTCAGTATAGAGAGTAAGGATTTTCCATGAAGATCGCAGCGCGAGGTTTCTTTATTGGGTTGTGAGCATTACCAAGTTGAACTACTGAAATACAGATCACCATGGGATGGCAGCCGCCGCCTGTAATATAGCGCGCCAGGTTTTCCCACCCGCTCGCCGGCTATAACGGGTACCGGGCGGCTGTCCAGCTAAATTAGCGTAGGTGATCCTGGCACAAATCATTGACCCATGCCATTCTTCATCGCTGAGTTATAGGTTAGATCGACAACTTTCCGCTAAACCATTGGAGCACCTAGCCACCACATGCAGTGTAGTGGTGCGTTCACGTCCACAAAGGCCCGCGCAACATGTTTTAGTTGCAATGGTTAACAGATCACCTGATGTCACCACTGAGAGAATTAACCTAGCCGAATCGGTTATATGTACTCCGTCTGGGCTCGGGGTTTTTCCCTATCGTCCGGAGCCAAATTCTTTAATTTTCTGTAAACCTGTCTTCACCTTTGGCGACACACCAGGCTCCGTTGAGGCGAGTCTCTTGACGGGTTGTATGACGTGTGGCGCTGGTGCTGCCGATGAGACTTGGAGCGAGTTGCTCATCCGGTTTGCGGTACAAGCGGTGGAAAGTAAGCAACATGCAGCGTCGATTACAGTGCACGCTGACATTATGGTCGGAGATGTATGTAATGCTGGTCTAGAGAACAAGGATAGATATTGGAATTTGCGACTACTCTATTTTATGCGTGACCAACACTGTTAATCACGTTGCCGTTTTAAGGCGATCACTCCCATGAGCTGAGTGAAGGTGCTTTGATTGTTGCCTCACATCTTGACATACCATTCTTTATTAGCAAGGGATTCAATTAATCTCAGCTGTAGCGATGAAAACAAAGCACAACATATCGTCTTCGCCAGCTCTCCTGCTCAGTAGCGCTTGTGAACTAAGCTGCAAAATCCTCGGTCACTCGCCAAGGCTATTGAGATGGCCCAAATGGCTTGCCGTCCTGTCGAAATCGATGGCTTTCACAGAACTTTTAACAAAGACGGCTCCCATGGACGTTGAGGATGGGAACAGTATGTTTCCGCACCAATGCACCACTCTCTGACAATACCTGGACGGACAATGTATCGCTGCCAATGCCACGTCCACTATCATCAGCCCAGCACCCAAGTTTTCTGACACACTAAATGACCTACGCAGTCGTACGCTCGGTGTTATTAAGGGTGCACTCTTTCGGTTCTTTGAGGCATGCACGCTAGCGCTCGTCGCCGTGCTCAACAAGCTCGATACCTGCCCGGGAGACGACGGCGACATGGTGCCACTATGTAGGTGAAAAGGACTCGAATCCTCTAGCGACTCATATCACGGCTCATGGAGGCAGTCTCATTGGCGCAAGGTACTCTCATTGCGCGATTCCCGCACCTTTAACTAACACTGTAAGCCGGCAGCCATCATGCACTCATTGACACACTGCGCGTAATTAAAAAAGCCGAAACGGATGCGGAGACATTCAGGTAGCACGGAAGAAGAGCTGCTATCGCCGTTTTGGGGCTGCGAGCGCTTGTCGGATGCGCTTGATTGCCCTGAGGGCGTGGCATGGAACTTTGAGATGCCTGCAGCAACGATCTAGATTCGAATAATAAGGCGAGGGTTGCTCGAGGTTGCTAAGAAAAGAGAAAGAAGCCAAGCCGGGCTTAGGAGGGACAAGGGCGATCAGGGTGTGCCAGGACCCAATGAGAAGAGCAAGATGGGAATGCTGGTTGAGGAGGCTAGAGTAACAACAGAGGGTGGCGATTTCGAAAGTAGCGAACAGACGAATACTAGATGGAAGAGTCTTAGCAGGATACGTAATCGGTAGATGAAGTCGTCCAAAGATGGAACCCGTTAATGGTCTTCACTGAAGCATTATAGGGTAGAAAGCTCTCCAGACCTAATTCCTATCATCTGCCAATGACGATGAGGAATGATCTGTAGACACAAGTTGCTGCCATGATTGCCCAAGATATACAACGTAGATGAAAGGTGCAAAGTAGGGGTATGGTTTGTAAGGTAAAATTATTTGGTAGAGTTAGCTAAGACTAATTTTAAATATTATAAAATACATATAGTAAAGCACTACAAGAAGATACAGCAAATAGCATCTGTTTTATCGTTATATTTATGGGTAATATTGTATCCGAAGTAATAATTAAAAAACCTAATAAGAGAGTTAACTCTTTTTTTCAAACTACATAACGTTTAATTTTTTTATCCCTTTGTATTACTTTCCGCTTTTTCTTTCTTTCCGTCTTTTGTTGCCAGATTAGTGTTAGAAATAATACAACTAAGTAGCAAGAAAGCGCGAAATACTAGGACTGGTCTGAAGCGGGGTAGCAGTGATTCATTCTGTTCAACTCAACGCTGGGAATTATTTCTTGTAACCACACTTGGCTAAACTTTACCTCTAAAGAATGAATGTCAGCTCTAGCAGACCAATTACTCGGAAGCGAGACCGGCTTGCATGCACCGAGTGTCGCCGACGGAAGCTGAAATGCGACCGCTCACTGCCGTGCGACACATGCTTAAGACGAGACAAGGGTCCGTTCTGCGCCTACGAGGCCGCCAATGAGCCACGGGTGCAAACCGAGGCTGAATCCCGTCTGCAACGCCTGGAAGGAATCATCAATCAGCTCGTTTCTGGGGAAGCACGTTCAAAGCCTGCCGCAACCGCCACCTCCAAAGATCATCCCTTTCTGGGAGCAGGTCATGAAGATGAGGTCTTCTCGGCGGATGAAACGAGCGAGCCAGCGGCAGCGACGTTCAATGGTGCCACACACTGGTCAGCTATTTCCAGAGAGATAGATGGACTTCGAGAGTTGATTGCTCCGTCCGATCTCGGCATCGACGAGGGAAAGCCAGTCTCGCATGACACAGGTCTTGACATGTTACTTGGGGAATCCAAGCCAAGTACTCTTTCCGAACTGCTCGCAGCACTACTGCCACGGCGACGAGAAGTTGATTCCTTGACTTCTGCATATTTTCGCTCAAGAACTGTTTGTGCACCATTCATCCACTCGTCCCAGTTTCGTACATTATACCGTGACTTCTGGGCAAATCCAACCGCAACATCGCCTCTGTGGGTCTCGATGCTCTTCTCTATTTGTCATATTGCCTCAAATACACTTCGGCCTAAAACCTTGGATGGGCCGGTAAGCAATCGATTCTCAGCTGCAGCAGCTCGTTGTCTCGTTATTGGAAAGTACTTCAAGCCAAAGCGTTTCTCTGTCGAGTCACTCTTACTCTATGTGCAATCGCAATGTTTGACCTGTCAAAATATGCCGGCAGCCATAGGTACTCTGTTTGGAATACTTATGCGACTGGCGACCGGTATGGGCTATCATCGCGAGCCAGATACAGTCCGGTATAGTCCGTTTGAACAGGAGATGAGAAGGCGGACCTGGTCGTTATGCATGCAGCTTGATTTACTTACTTCATTTCACTTAGGGCTTCCTAGCTGCACGCAGTTTCCAACATGGGATACACAACCTCCTCGCAACTTACGTGATTCGGACTTCAATGAACAATCATTGGAACTTCCTCCATCGCGGCCGGAATCGGAGCACACGGAGATTCTTCTTTACATTGTTAAGCACAAATTTACAATTGTGTTTGAGAAGATTCTGCGGTATTCGCTTAGCGCTACTAAATCCAATGACCTTGATGAGCTATGCGCTTTGGATAAAGAGTTAAAGGACGTCTTTGACGATTTGCCGGAAGACTTTCGACCACGGGCCATGACCGATTCTATAGTTGACTCTCCCGCTACAATAGTGACCCGACTTTGCGTCTCTTTTATTTACAATAAGGCTATTTGTGCTCTACACAGGCCATACGTCACAAAACATCGTCCGGAGAGTCAGCTAGCATGCTATGAAGCCGGTATGAATCTGGTGAATAGCTTTACGGATGCCTATTCTCAATTATTACCGGGGGGACAGGCCGAATCCGAGCGATGGTTTATGAGCAGCATCACATGGCATGATCTTTTGCTAGGGAGTACAGTGCTCTGCTTCGTTCTTTGGACAGACCAGAGACACCAGCAGTTCTTGCCAGACAAGTTAATAGTTTTACAAGCGCTTGCAAAAGTGAGCTCTATTATAGTCGAGCAAGCGGATTGGCACGTGTCAGAGACTGGGAGGGTTCATCGTTTATTACAAGCAACTATAGCGCGATTTTCTGAGAGCGGGACAACCTCCAACAATTGCATTCAAAACTGGACAGGTTACGGCATCGAGCAAAGCGAGAGTAGTGCTCTGTATGGAGCTGGTGACGAAACGCCCGACTTTGCAAACGATAGTGCCTGGGCAGACTTGCAACTTCTAATGGGAATCTCTAGTGATTTTGGGACTTGAATGTTAGAGTTGATACCAACAGAAGAATTTTTACGTCGCGGATTTGGCAGATGAGCCAAATAGGCTTTATTTTTCAGGCAGCTATAAAATACATGCTTTCTCGTCACATAACTGATCAATAGGTTGTCTTTTTGATGCACAGGTTAGCAATGCTATTTTTATATAGAACTTCGCACATCTTTTATCAGCTATTACCTGGTCACGTGGAAGTCGCTTGTAACATGTTTTAGCTGTAGTACTCGTCCCTTTACTCCCTCGCCGTTTAAAAAAAGAAATAAGACAGCGACGCCAGTAGAACTAATATGATGCACTGAGCGGCAGACGTATGCAGGTCGCGTCTAGAGGCATCCCAGCAGGCAGAAGTGAGGGGGCTGAAACCGTGGTGGCAGGCATACAGCATTTGCTTACTAGTACTACTCCGTACTCCGTACATCTCTACTCCCTACGGAGTACTCCGTATGCTGGCCCCCCACCAATAAGAATGCAAATACTTTATGTCACATACGGAGTGTGAACGGATAAGTGGTGATGATCAGCGTTTTCTCTCGAGAATTGCAACCAGCATGTCTAGTAGCGTGACACAGCGCTATCTTCAGTGGGCCTTCAGTAATTCCGAGCCAAGAAACAACTAAATCTTGCAGAGTGGCGGCCCGGTGTTGCTGCTGGGACACTGTCGGGACGGTGTAGTGGAGTCAGATTGTGCCATAACAGGTTAGCCCGTAGCACGGAGTAGATTGATTCACATGGTACGGAGTAGATAACCCTCCTTCCTGCCCTCTCCCCCTTGTGCTACCGTCTCCACATATGTTCGGTCTCAGGAAAGGGGGAGGGGACAGCCCCTTTCGAAACCATTCGCAATCAAGTCCAGCTGCCATCGCCATAGAACGCTGCGTGGAACGGAAATTGAACATGATTTTGTCCTTCGCTCGCCCTCACACAGGTCACCAGACAATTTAACACCCGCTTGAAAGAACATGCTCACCAGGGGATGGCAGTCGCGCCAGAGCGCTAAGAGGGCCATCCTCATGGCCATTCTCATGTCGCCGGTCCTCCTGCTCGTCATTTTTTACATGCGGCCGTATTCTCGAGAATCGAATTTCAGATCACCTCCAGCGCTCGATACATCCCATCAAAGCGGCAAAGAATCGCAAACGAGCCGGCCTCCCGGCGTCAAAGCCTTCGACGAAATAAACTGCCAATGGAACGATACCCGTCTAGTCGAGATTAAGGATCGATACGGCCTTCAGGACAAATTCCAATATGTCAAGCGTCTTGTGCGGTTCTCTCGCAAGCCGCATATTCGTCGCGAGATCATAACCAAGCTCTCCCAGCCGCTGCTAAAGGACAATTTCCAACTAGTGGACACGTCTCGCCCTGGCTCGGGCCGTTCTGATTGCTCCGACGCCATCGAAGTGCCCGTGACCGCGTCTGGCTTTCCGCAGAAAGTCGACGCCTCGGATTTCATGTTTGGTATTTCCACCACTTACGACCGATTCCTCGCGAATTCCACACTGTTTCTCAATGATTGGAAATATTGGCTGACCGACGGCGCCGGGAAATCCAATGGGGGTAAGTTGGTTTTGATGCTCACTGGTGCGGACGCGAGGCAGCTCGATATTGCCCACAAACTTGTTGCCGATGCTGGTATAGACGTTGAGTTGTATGAGTCTGACTCTGCCTCGAAGATGGCAGTCCGTTATCTTACTCTCGTCCCCACAATGTATAATCACCAGGAAGCGCGCCGGAAGAAGTGGCTTGTCCTGTGCGATGATGACACTTTCTTTCCCTACATGCATACCCTCATCACGAGGCTCGCAGACTATGACCACACGAGGGAGATGTATATTGGGGCCCTGTCAGAAGAGGTCTTCGCCATTCTGCGTCATGGGTCGCAGGCTTTTGGCGGCGCAGGCGTCTTTCTTTCGTTGCCCACAGCCAAAAAAATTACTGAATTTTTCGACATATGTTCATCGAACGAAAAGCTCCTCGAGGCGGAGGAACAGGGAGATAGGATCCTCCAGCAATGCATATATCAACATTCAGAAACAAAACTATCGACAATCTGGGATCTCTGGCAACTGGACCTGGAAGGTGATCCTGCGGGTTTCTATGAATGGGGCATCCAACCGCTGTCACTTCACCACTATCGCAGTTGGCACAACGCCCTGCCGAGCGAATTCACCAAGATTTCATACGCATGTGGCGAGGACTGCACGCTCCAACGATTTCAGACAACCGATAACTTCATCATTTCGGGATACTCGATTGCCAACTACCCAAAAGGCATTGACTTTGACACGCGCCAAATAGAGGCTACATTCCGCTCAGTATACACGGTCGAGGGTGGAAACTTCGACTACAAGTTTGGCCCTCAGCGGCAATCACTGGTGATGACAGGACGAAAGAATTCTTGGGAGCTGCGAGAGTCAAGCATTCTGCCTGATGGATCCGTCTTGCAGACTTACGTACGGCTAGGTGGGGATCCTCGCTGGGTACAAAAGGACAATCAGCCTATAAACACTAGTGATGGAGTTATAGAACTAATTTGGGCACCAAGCGAGTCATCTTAGTGCCAGCTTACCAACAGTACATGTACGATTTATGTAGAACTAGAAAGCATTGACATTGAAGAAGTTTAACGCTACAATTGCGCGGGAGTATCGAGCTCTACCTGTGCAGTTTCTCTTGCGCTCTTTTAGAGTTCTTAGAGGGCCATTACCAACGGCTATATGGAACCATTACGTACTCCCTAAGGTTGACTACTATTGCCGTACCCGTCTTGCGACAAAGGAAGCGGCTCGCTAGACTCCTAGAAGTTATTCAGATACTGAAGCTGCCCACATATTTGTCGACCCCAAAGTGTCGCTCGACGTAGGCTGTGTTTACCGTTCTCGATCTCACTCGTCTATTCAGACCAAAACGCCTTTATAAACAGCAATATATGATGGTAGCATTATGAAGGGATGTCGCGTCCTGGATTCTTGACTAATCGAATAGTTAACCCCTCCCGGGAGTTATTACGTATGATCAATGTGTTGAGACTGACTGCATTATCCCGGATCGTGAGAGCCTTTTCTCGGTCTTTCTAACATCTAACGCCTACTTTTAGGTTGCGTCAACTCTCAGACTTGCCACAGCTGCCACAATTGGACCAAGAACTGCAGCACAGATTTCCTGTCACGAGAATGAATAAGCTGTCGAGGTTGAAATCGTTAGCTTTGAACGCTTCAAGTCGTCGGGGGCTTTCATTAATGAGCACGGCTTTAATTAATGATAAATGCAACACCACCATGTATACATCGTCACAACACGCAAGAGCTGTACATAATTAGACTGATTGCTGTTTTCGTCATAATCGGATTTAAACCGATGGCCAAGCGCAGCTTAATCCCACCGACCCGGCTAGCAGCTTGAAGTCTACGCGCCTCGTTATGTTCGTTTCACTCTCTATTGTCATCTGCATTGGCGACTTCTCACGCATGGTGGTCTACGGGCTTTCCGGACGTTATCGTTCCTGGTAGTGAATTGGTACCGATAAGCCTCAGTTCGACTTGGTCGGGATATGTTCCGCGTTTTTGCCAAAGTCTGTGGTTCATGAGGCAAGGTCCGCCCAACAAGACTATTTGCGCCGTCATCGAGGCGCATATGTGGAAATGATGGGTGGAAGAGTTGGAAATGTCAAAGCCGCACTCGCCAACAGGATAGGAGGGGTTTCCAAGACGGCGAGCTTCGAAATAGATGATAGTGAGGTTGCATCTCTCTCTCCGATCGCTTCTGGCATTGTATCGATCACTGACGGAAATCGGATCTCCCATCGTTCTCATTCTTCCGTAAAGTTTTTGCTTTGAATGCATGACGAGATGAACAGTGCACATGCTATGAGTCGAAGTCAACAATCGGACTTGGGGATTCATGCCTCTAGTTTATAAGGCCCCGCGTAATATGCCAATATGAGAACCTCGACGTATCGTAGATTCGATATAATTCAGAAACAGTGAGAGACGTTAAGATACGATCATTACTGCAGTAGTATCCCCAATGTCATGATAGTCTGAGTGACTTCTGGTCGAGACGGCTGCGCTACTGCAAGTAAAATGCCTCAGGCATACGAAATCCGGGTGCCTCACTGCGAGAAGCACCGCAATTTTCTTGTTTGGGGACGTCAATCAAAGTCGCAGGACTGAAACAAAGCGAATAACCTCGCCACTTCGATTGCCCGCTAATCACCACTGGGTTTTCATCCCGTCGTATCGTAAGCGGTTTTCCTGAACCTCTCGCGAGCGACATTATGCTTAGGATGGAAATATCATTGTGAACGAGTCTGAACGCCAAGTACAGTCTCAAGGCCTCGAACGATATGCCAAATGAGGCAATTACATTGACTAGTCCAATTAACAATGTAAATGGTGCAGCTGATGCCATAGTTAACTGCCATCGGGTATTTGACTCAGATGGCTAACAGGAGCCTATGGCGTATCTCGTCTAGCTTCGATAGAAACCGGTTGGGGAGATCGTACAAAGGCGGCTATGCAACGCATCGTGCCTGATTCAACGTGATCGATAATTCTACGCTAAAGCCAAAAATGTTTGTATTAGAACCAGTTGGCAACAATGTTTGACAAAAGACGGTGTGCTTTTCAGCAGAACCAGAGCCTCGCCAAATCTTACACAGTTCCAACCAGGCGTTGCAAGAGCAGAGAGTTGGCACCGCACTCGGCAAAGCCGCTCTGGCACCAACATACACTCTGTATTGTAGGCGTCGTCCGGCGTGCTTCGAACATCACAGTGGGGACAATTTTTCTGTATGTTTGCCGTATTAGGTGAATGCTGTCAATGCTCAAGGGCATGATGCGTGACTGGACGACTTATGGTCGCCGAGGGTCGTCAGCTGCCACACGTGAGCTCTTGTGGCCTTGTACAGCGTGCGCGAAGACGGATGATCTAGCAATGTTTTCTTCGACAAGGTTACATACCCTCATTGAATGGAAATGTGTTGACTGCAATAAAGGGTATTCTGGTGCGTGAAAAATCTGTCAATGTCGTCCGGTCACGCGCCATATTTTGGGATGTCCATCGGAACAACACAGTGTCAAGGCTGCTGCCGAGATGACGGGGAGGAGGAAAGAAGGGATGAGTTTGCTTCTTTATTGGGGGCCAGACTTCCCATCACAACCAACTGACCAAGCACCAAGGCCCATTCTGGTAGCCAGTTAAGATCAGACGGTGATTAAAGAAATCGCTGCGGAAGTCGGCGTAAAGAGGACAGAGATCTTGTACACAATTTTTGGTTATTTTTGTATGGCAAAAGGGGGGAAGCGGAAACAAGCAAAAAGAGAAAGATAAGAAGTAGTATACTTGAAGAACTTTATACATACATCTATAGAATCGTTTTCTATACCCTGCGCAGGCCTTGCCAAACTCTCATTAGAGTTGGCACATCTAGATAGTATCCCCAGTGATCTCCAACCATCTCTGGTCCGCACAAACGACTTTCGTCCTTCATACTCGATATACTGAAACAAAAGTCTAAAAGGCTTAAATACTCCATACTACAGCTAGGTCTTCTCAAATGGCGGGTGTTGTGTCGTGGTCTATAGGCAGATGGCTCAATCTAGTATACGTGTATACCTGGAGAACTTTTCTGTGGCGCAATTCACCCACCAAAGCCTCTGGGTGATCAACACAAGCTGTACCGCGAATTCACGACACCACCCTAAGACGGCCTGGGCTTTGTCGAGATTCACTCGTCCTTGGCTAGCGTTTTATCCAAGTTCATCCGCGGAGTTTTTCTGTCCCTTATCAGCCGCAATACCTTCTCGTCCGAAAGCCACATCAGCCTCAGCCACGACGGATACTTGAAGATGCGAATAAATATTGGTGGCTCGACCATGACGTGCAAGTGCAGGTGGTGCACCGAGATAATGTCTGGAAGGATAATGGGACCAAGTGTACGCCTGCCCCTATGATAGCCGCTGTGGATAGTAGAGGGTGGTATAGGCTGCGGCTGAGCTGCTAGGATCATTTGTTTGACGCTTTTCATGTGCTCAACTGGTTGTCACTGATCAGTTTGTTTTATCGGCACAATGTCAGATTTGCTTTCTGGGGAACGTACGGAGAGGCACATCCTCGGAGGTTAGCGCCTCAATGTCACGAATGTGTCGGGCTGGGGGGCTTTTGGGCAAGATCAGCCAATGTTCGCGACCTGCCTTGCGACGGTTATCCACGACAAAGACCTTTTCATCCTGCAACGTGATCAGCATCCGCTTGTCATGGGAGGTAGAGAGAAAGATGTGCGGTCTCTAGGTGACCGGGTGTGAATCCGCTTACTTCAAAAGCAATATTCGTGAAGTTCCTTTTGTCGCAGAATTTGCAATCATGTTGCTTCTTTTCTGTCCACTCAAGATTTTTGAGGTAGTGCCAAACTCGTCGGAAGAAATCCATGCCGAATGCGTGACAAGACTTTTGCTTAGTCGCGGTCGGATGGTATTTGAGGGTCACCAAGCCTAATTACTTGGAGAAATCGTACGGAGTCCGAGGCGATGTAATGCCAACTACGGAGTAGCAAGATCCGGCAACGGTACGGAGTAGTCTGGTGGCGTTTGTAGTTGGGCTGCAGCAATGTGGGTTTGTTGCTTCCGGGGGGTGCGGGCTTTTTGAGCTCAAACACAGCAGCAGCTTTGTCACCTGATGCACTGTAGTACAGGGCTGTGCCCGCTGTGCTCGCTGTGACTGTAGTTAGTTCTGAAGACGTCACGACGGGTGAACAAGGTCTCGTTACTCGTAAGATTCTTCGCGCCGCTCCAAACATCACAATTCTCTTTGCTCTTTTCACTACAGGAAATCATAATCACGAGATTCTTTGCTTTGTTCGCTATGGGGAATCATCAAGTCACCGGCCACCTCCATTCTCTTTCGCTCCTGGGGCCTTCTCCATGGTGACGCAGTCTGCCTGTGCTACGCTCCCCGCACCGCCAATACACATGCGCACGTGGCAAGCATACAGCTGCCCTTTCATTACGCCCATGTGCGCACCTGGGTTGGCGGTTTAGTCATCAAGTCCTTGAATAGGCCCGGCGCATCCCAGACCAGATTGAGGAACGCGAAGATTATAACCAAGCCAAAGGAGCATAGGGGACCAAGAAGGGCAAAAATAGTGAAGCCGTACGAGGCCGTGCTAAACCTGGGGTCGTCTTTCAGTTGTGTTGAGAAGCCGACCTGCATCGCCGTCAATACGAGGGCGACAAAGACGGCGCCTGCCGCTATCCAGGACAAATTATCGCGGAAGACGCTGCTGTAGTTATGCCACCGTCGGAGGTATGGGTTGAAGGGGGATCTGCGCTGTACGACATGGATGGCGTTGATGCGAGACAGACGGAGCTCGCCGCGCAGGAACCGCGGATTCACCTTTTTCGGATCATGGTTTCTGAGGAGCTCTCGAGCGAGTCTTTTCCAATCTTGCCATTTGATCTTGGCGTCGTTGGCTGCTCGGGGCAGGAGTCGTTTTTCATTGGCGATGAAGAAGTCGGCCTCCGAGGAAATAAGACAGGCGTATGAGTAGAGGAAACCATTAGCAATCTGACGTAGATGCTGCATGCACCGTTGGTCTACATTTCGACCCTGTTTTGACGACCCGATGGTACTGGCGGAGCTCTCATCTCTCTCGCATCTGCAGCTACTATCGCACTTCAGAAAACTTTCCCAGTTGTTGTCATGGAGGAGGAACCTCGGGATGGGTTTCATAAAAATTCTGCCCTCGCTGCCGCAGAGGAGATGCAGGTCCATCCGTTCGGCGACGACAATCTCTCTCCCCATGGCGACCTGGAAGTGCAGTTGAACAGCGGGGCGTCTGGACCCTGCAAACCACAAATGCCTCTGCATATCATCCAGGGCTCCGAGTGACAGCTCCGTTTCGAGGAAATCTGTTATATTTTCGCAGGGATCGGCCACAGCTCGGTGCCGCTTGGTTCCAGGGTTTTTATTCAGATGATAGGACGCCGGCCACGGGTCTCCGGCGCTGTTCCCGTTTCCATTCGTCCTCTGCAAGCCAGTATTGTCGTCTTCCTCCATCTCAAGGACGCGAGTAAGGAAAGGAGCTAGTGGCTGCCGAGTAGAAACAGCCCAATTAGCTTGAGCGGGACGACTGGGAGAAAAGCCTTACCTTTCCGCTTCCTTCCATGAGGGCTCTCGAGAAGCGTGGACTGCAGCAGACTCGGCCTGGCGTTGCGTGCCGTGTTTATTCAGGGTTGATACACCACAGATAATGCGAATGTGTACGGGGTAACTACTCCGCAGGCTCTTCATGGTCCGCTGCTGCTCTGGCCGGGATTATATACCCTGAGACGACAAGATGGCGGCGAAGCCAGGTCAGCTCGACAGCGTCGCATCGGGGCTATAATTAGCTGACTGGCGTCGGTACCCGGCCGGCCGCCATCCCGTTACGTCGAAGACAAACCTCCCTTGGCCACTCCAGAGCCGGCTTTCACCGTTTTCCCTGGGCGTTGAGGAGCATTCTCCGCACAGCCACATGCACAGAAAGAGCTCAAGCGGTGTCGTGGAGCAAGTATAGCCAGCCATATTCGTGGACCATGCATCCTCGGCGCCAACTGCAAACCGGAACTAGGGACGGAGGAGTAGTACATAGATAAGTCAATAGATAGGATCCAGTGACGAAGCAGGATTAGGGGCTGTAAAGTCGGGAGTTGTACGGAGTACGGAGTAATGCTATTTAGCTGCGCTCGCGAAGGATGCGCGGCCGCTGTACGATGCCGTTTGAACAAGCGCCGAGGGATATTGCCAATACCTGTCATTTTGCTGTAGTGGCTGACGGCGCCCACGGGAGCCCGCTAGGGCCGGACCGTTGGTGATATCTTCGTTAACATGTTAGCATGAGGGGTTACTGTGGCTATGCTACTGTTAAGCTAGCCTCATTGAGGAAACATCGTTTTTCAACTTTGTAAAACCAGGGACATGTATAGCAGCCCCGTGCCTTTCCTCTAGATACGCTCAATTTCGGAAGGTATTCTATTATAAATCGCCTCCATGGCTTGCTATCACCTACTCCGTACATCGAGGTAGATTCTGTTCACGAGACTTCAAGCGCGAACGGGCCTATCGCGTATCGTATTTCTTCGAGATGTTCTGAGGTACTAAGAAGAGAGCTTCTGCTTCAGAAGATGGAACAGTAATGCAAGCCCAAGCCATTCCGTCTGAGCACTAAGCGGCGGTGGGGGGTGGCCCGTAGCTATAATGTGCGTCAGCGAGCGCAGCTAATTAGACCAGTTACGAATCTGGAAAATAGCTTTACACACAGCACTCTTTCCTCTAGTAAATTGTAGTAAATTAACTGCGAAAGACTTTTGTGAGTGCGGGCAACTAGGTAGCAATTTTTCTTTTAAATAATCCAGTGTAGCAAACCGCCTGCGGCTGCGTTCTCAAAATGGGCCATGGTGCCACTGCTTTGACCTTTGACAGCCTTACTGGGCAGCTGGCCCAGTAGTTAGGTTGGACTGCCCCAATGGCCCCGTAGGGGCCGCCTGCTAGATGACCCTATAGCTGAGCTAGCAGGGTCACGCTGCCTGGCAGCCAACTTGCTGAGTAGTGCAATAACTGCTCCGTATACTCTGTATAGATACTGCTACTGCCGTACTTGTTAGAGTGCAGGCGGCGGCGGAATCGATGCCTGTCCATAGCACACTGCATAATGCCTTCAGCAGCACCAAGGAAATCACACAAATGAATGAATCATCCTGCCATCACAGCCTCTGATCTCTTCCATAACATCTCATTTTGCGGATGGCGGACCAAGCTGCAAGTGTACGGGGAGCAGCGGGCCTCGGCCATCGCCCACCGGAACAAGGACAGTGGCAAAACAACCTGGGACGAGTGCTATTCTGCGATCAAGGCAGCAGATGCACGTCAGCTCCTCGGCCATCCAATAAAACCCTGCCGCAACGCGAGGCCCGTCACATCGCCCAGGCTGCGCCACGTTGTACAAGGAGGCTATGTAGTTATGCCGAAGCATGTATACAGCAAGTCCGATCATCCGCTTAAAAGCGGATGCAGATCCGTTTCGATTATCACATCACACTCTCCTCCTTTTTTTCTTGAACGTAATGCTGCTAAACTCTGCCGGATATCACGGGCTAGCTCCTGGATCTAAAGTCAAGATGGAAGCAATGAAGTCATGGTACCAAGAGTATAGTGCGGCGTCTGCCTACAACATTGCCACAGGATGATGAAGCTGAGGATAAGCAAGACGATGGAGAATTGGTAAACGAAGAACTCTTTCAGGGCATGGTGCTGAAAAGCACCGGAGGCGTTAGGGGAGAGTTTATTCGCGTGGGCTCTTTCACCTACTTTTCGGATGATTGCTGGATGTTGGGTACCGTCAGCACGGTAAAAGAGTACAAGGCCATGATGCAGTTGATGGAAGGTGAAGAAATAGTCTTGACGGCAAAAACGCAATGCGCAAGGACTGTGATAATGTCACGATGGGCACTAGGGTTACCCACTGCGCCAGGAACAAAAAGATCCAGCAGTAGCGGCTGATGCCGAATACCCCCAAGTATCCAGCTATATAAGGCGTCTATCGGCCAGAGTCACCTAACGAGCCCCTGGCAGGCTGCCCCTTCTCCGAGAGGCCTGGCCCACCAAATGGTTCCAACTCTTTGGGAACTCTTGGCTAAGTACCTGCTTCCTCGTAGCGTTGTTCAGGCTATTGATAAACATGCAAATTTGCAAGCGTTCGGAGATTCGCTCTGGGAGTTCTGCTTCCGCTCTTCTCCAGATTTTCTTATAGGCTTGAAAGGATTGACCCTCTTCTTGCCTTAGCCCCGTCAGCGTCTTCGTTGCTTCCAAGCAGCGTAAGTCCTCATCCATTGTCCCTCTCTTCAGCCATTCCACGAAGCTGGTCCAGGTGTGTTCTTGGTATTGAACCAGCCCATCAACAGCGGCGTAACGTATCCACTGTCGCTTCGCGTCATCAGCGAGGCAGCAACTAGCATAAGCAACCTTGGTAGCATCGTCAGGGACGTTGTAATGATCCATAGTAAAGGCAGCGTTTAAATCAGAGAGGAAGTTTTGCAGGCTTTCATAGGTATCGCCCTTATACACGGGTGCCTTAAGCTGCGCCGTTGTGATACTATATCGCGGCTGGAACGCTACGCTCTCGGTGCGAGGTAAAGGCAGCGCCATCTGCTCTAGGCCTGCTTCAGCATCTCGTAGGCTCCTTTTAAGTTCTGCGAGCTTAAGGCGCTTCTTGGCTACTCGCAGCTTCTTAGCTACTAAATCGATAGCCTTGTCAAGTGTATTTTCGTCTCCCCTTTGAAGGGTTTGGCTTATCTGTCGGGGAGAAGGAGTCTCTTGCGGATGGTCACTCGTAGCTGCGTCGTCGCTGCTAAGCGCTCGTTTAATCGGTGCGTTCGTGTCAGTCATCTTCGATGTCTTGTCTAACGGTCTGCTGCCCTAAGGGTAGAGAGATAAAAATTGTCACGATTGGGTTCTAATAAAGTAGAGTCATGAACAAGACTCCAGATGCATTCGTTACTTCGTAGCAGCAAGGTAGCACTCTATTGTTAACGGTCTTAATCTCTGACCTCCTAAAGATTTGGTTCTCTCCTCTCTTCTTATGCTCGTCGTAACCCCGCAGCGAAGAGTTTGCTAGCTGCATGATACTCTCCCTCCGGTAGCCTTGGGTGCATCACTAGCTCCACGACCTCACGTGGTCCCTGAATGCCCTCACAAGTGGTAGTCTGTGACAGATAAGTTTCGACCTTGCACGGGTCAAGTACGTCATTACAGTCAAGTAAGAAGACGGTTATCGCTATAACTTCCAGCCTTCGCAGGTCACTCGCTGAGGCAACTGTTTCATAGAGAGATTCTAGCACGCCGCTCAGCATGCCGTTCTCATTCAGTAGAAGCACGAGCTGCTGGTGTGACTGATAGCTCTTGATATTATTGTACAACGTCGTGCTTGCTTAGAGGGTAACGGCGCAGAGCGCTGCCGCTCTGGAAGCCACGTCGATCACTTCAGCGATTGTTAGATCAAACTGCCCGGCCGTTTTGATACTGGAGGACTATGCCTAAAACAACATCATCTATTCGACAGGGAACAACTCTAGACGCTCCATTCATATCAGCGTCAGAGTAGCAAAAGTGCTCAGAAGCAAGCGAATTCGGATATAGCGAGGCTGGGCTCGGCAAGCGTAAGCTGCTGTTGCTAATTAGAGGCGCAGAGCTGCACGCAACCAAAGGTTTTTGATCGTGGCCTTCCCCTGCTGTTGTTGTTTGTAACGGTCCAAGCGAGTATATTGACAACTGGCTAGGTGACTACTACGAGTATCTAAAAGCTAAAGAAGATAGAGAAAGCAAAAACAAGAAAAGGGAAAGCTCACGGGGCTCTGTGAGCTCTTGAGATCGACGCTGTTGATCTCCCTTATTGGTGGGTCTCACTGCTGAGCCGGGACAGAGGCGAGAGCAAGCCGAGCCACTACCGGGCTCAGCCCGAGCATTGTCCTGCGGATCCCGCATCAAATTGTTACCCAGACCATCCAGGGCCGCCTGGGATCCTCTAAGAATTTCAGAGCTGAAGTTTTCCAACAAATATTTTGCACTTCCAGATTTAATTTTGATGCTCCCGCCTAACAAAAAGACTGTGCAACCGTATATCTGTCCATGATGGTTGACGAAAGAGAAGACATGTCTGGCGCTACACGGCTGTTGTCTGAGATTTAGTCCGTGGACCGAGGCCAACACAGCTGTAAAGGCTAATTGAAGCGCAGACACTCGCGTCGGCTATACATTGTATTCTCTTTTCCAAAAACTTTCAGGCTACTTTTGACGCGGCGAGACGAAGAAATCGAGATAAGAAATGTGACTTTGTGAACGCGGACGGCCGGGGCCTTGCCTGTATGGACTCTGTGTGGCCAGGCCATTTATTTCTGAACAGCGCATTAAGATCATGCCTGTGAGGTAGGTTGGAAGTCGCCCCTTTGTTCAATATAGCCGCCTGCAAAGTAGTAGTCTTTCAACTGTTGCGGTGGGACATTTCACGGTGCGGCTCAGGCACTGTCAAACACAGATATGCCTTCAACGATAGTGGGCTCCGCCGTGACTGTGCGGACGAGTACTCCGTAGTCCGAGGGCTATTATTATGAGAAGGACGAGCCTTGTTTAAAACAGTAATCATTGTGTTCGATAAATACGTCAACAAGAATTCCAGTCTGGTTTTGACTAAAATTCCGATTTGCAATACACTCCATCCTTTTGGGCGGACTAATTTGTTAGTCATGTACGTCGGAGTCGCTTCACTTCACCGGGATCATCAGGTTCATATCATGGCGTGCGAATTAACTCAGATGCTTCAAATAGCGTCTTTGCTTTTGTTCTCCGTACAGCTTAATACACAATTACTGCCAAATATAACCGATACTCTTCCACCACCTTAGCTCCCTCCTCTTTTGACCCTTGTCGCGTTCTTCTTCAGCCCACATCGTTGCTTCGGCTTCGATATTTGACAGTCCGGACGAAAGGTCAACCTCATCCGCACGATAAAGCCATTGGCCTTTACCTGCAACCAATTGATGCCCCAGCCAAAGGACGAAAAAGACTGGGATTCCCAGGTATGTAGTCAAGAGCCCAGCAGTCGTAAAACGGCCAGGGTAGAACACCGTGAACCCATTTGCCAGCAGCAGAAATGCCATAAATACCATGCATATCCAGGCTGCATATGGTTGAATTTTAGATCTGTATGGAGCTGCCACGCCCTGAGCATCGCACGCCTTGCGAAAGCGAACGAGGATGACCGTGCATATCAACCATGACGTGTACCCGGCAGTGTTAGTAAGATTAACGAGCCAGTTGAACACAATACCAGCTTGGTTCGCGACGCTAAGATATGCCAAAGGGGCAAAGCAGCAGGCTGCCAATACAGCGTAGATAGGAAGTCCGTATTTAGTACAGCGAGTGAAAATTTTAGGGGCATTTCCGGAAACAGCCAGGGAGTATAAAGAGCGACTGGACATATATAGGTAGGTATTTCCCGCCGACCAAGCGCTTGTAAGAATACCTCCATTTACAACAGACGGGAGAACAGATATCTTGGCGTTGCTAATGGCTATGACCCAAGGTGACGCATTGGCATTGCCGGCTCCAGACGTGAGGCCCTTGGAAGTCGAGCTGCATATGATGCCAATAGCTAAGCTGCCGAGCCCATAAAAGATTGCGAGCCTGTAAAAAAAACGTCGGCTTGCGATGGGGAGGTTCTTGCGAGGATTCCGCATTTCTCCGCCGGTGACGACGATGAGTTCAGGACTGAAATAGTAAGAAAACCCAGAAAATATCCAGACGTATAGAAACGCGGTGAAGCGCCCTCCAGCACCACCAATGAGGTAGCTGTTGACAGCGCCGGGATCGTTCCAGTATCGAAATCCAAGTCGGTCGTGGGTTGGCCCGCCGCCTAGCATAAGAACCAGCGACAAGATGAGTAGCCCGATAATCATCACAACCTTGACGCCCGCAAACCAGAACTCGGTCTCCGCAAAGACCGCAACAGGGGATAGATTTAGGCCCACAATGACGACCAGCAAGATGGTAATCCAGACTGCAATGTGCACGTCATTTGGCCAGTAGTTGATGACGATACCCGCTGCTGTGATTTCGTATGCGACGAGTATGCCGAATGAGTAGAAGTACAGCCAGCCCAGAGCAAAGCCAACGGATGGAGACACGTAACGAGTGGCGTAGGATGACATTGAGCTTCCGGGAATCGGAAGGTAGGTTGCTACCTCAATCACTGCCGTGGCAATGCCGTAGACCAACAGGGACATGAGACAGTAGGAGAGAAAAAGAAATGCAGGGCCGCCAACGGCAAGTGCCTGGCCTGATCCGACAAATAGCGCCGTACCAACACTTCCACCGATGGCAATCATCTGAGCATGGCGGGACTTTATATTTCTCTTCGTCTCGTGTCTTGTCGTAAGATGCTCTAGATCACCAACGGTACAGCTCTCGACATTGGACAGACCTTCATCTTGCTTCATCTTGTCGTTTTCTTTGTATTTAGAATTTTTTTTATCAAGCATTCCGTCAACTGAAGCCATCATAAAGAGATAGACATGTAGAACGTGTACCGATGTATAGGGGAGGAGCAGTGCGACTCTTCATGAAACATGTAGTTGGGCAGACGTAGTTGGGCAGACAGCACCCCATAATAAAGGATGGAAAGTATCGTGGTTGCATTGCAGATAGACAGCATCTTTGAGCCTTTCTGCAGGCTTGGTTGTTATCTGCGAATTTAGGGTCATTTTGTGGATTGGAACAAAAGGAACTGTTAAGCACAGGTCTCCGACACGCAATCGCGGAGTAGCCGATAACCTAACCAAGCCGCGCAGCCTTCAAACAGGCAAGTTTCTCCTTGCCTTAAGGCCAAAGAAGGCTAGCAAGTCTCCGTAAAATGTTCTGAGGGTGGGGCAGATGCTGGTGGTCTTGATCCCCTCACTTGTGATAAGAGTAGCGATTTCGACCAGGATTTCATCTGCCTCCTCTTGGCTGGTCTTCATCAAATACCTCTAGTGAGCACAATAAAAATATATAACTCAGCTCGGTATCATTCTACCAGCTAGGAAACAATCCCCGCTACAACAATGTCCTCTTACAGAAAGGGCGTTTCCTCGAGTCAAGCCAGCTTAGAGCATGCACATGCAAAAAGGCGAACACGCTCCTTCGGCGGTTGTGTGACGGTACGATGAAGGGCAGATAGGCCGGACATTGTTTGCGTATGTGCTGACAAGCAGCAGTGCCGAACTCGTCGTATGAAATGCGATGAAACGCACCCACGGTGCGATATGTGCCGTCTGTCTCGAGTTAGATGTGGAGGATACGATAAGAGAATTTTCTTTGCCTCCGAAGATGGCGCTGGGTCAGGTTCGATGCGATTTCGGCGGCCCCTGCTTAGCGAGAAGGAACGAGAACAGATGTGTAAATGGATTACTAGCCGTGTTCCTCCCCAATTAGCGCTTTGGCACATCGCAAGTATCGATGAGGAGTGTGAAGAAGCCTTGACGAACGACATCCAAATCAGCCATGGCCCGTTCGGCGCGTTCAGATTACACTCATCTTCTCCTAGCCCTGGCTCCAAGCCTCCTTCAACATCAGACAGCTCCATACCGTCCGGCTTGCCCATTTCAAATTCCAGAACTCAGCAACCCTTCGATGAAAAACTTGCTGCACTGCCTGGGCTGGAGGTGAGGGCCGTCGAGCCTTCACCAGTAATGGGCGTTTGGGGTACTGCCATGCTTCAAGGTCCCGATTCTCAAGACATCTTTGACCGAATTCCCGCACTAGATTTCGAAATATCACCAGGAAATAACGCACTCTTTCAAGATTATGAGTTTCCCACTTCGTCACAAGATTGGTTTGGGTCGTCATCTCCAAAAATACCGCAGACAGTGTCTATTGCCGAGCCTGACGCAACTCCCATTCCCGGCGACGCAGTGCATCTTCTCAAGCATTATACAACCACAGTTTTAGCAGTACTCACCCCATTTCGGCACAGCAAAACCCCCTGGCATGTTCTTTTCGTACCCCACGCGAAGAATACACTAGCCGCCCTGACCATGGGAGAGAGCGTGGACTACGCCAGCTTGTGTGCATTCCACAGTATTCTCTCCATCAGTGCCATCAGCCTCAGCAGTATTTCTAGATCGCAGAACTGGCTCGTAAGAGCGAAGGAGTACGACGAGCGAGCGCAAGAATATGCACAGCTGATGCTCCTGACGGCTTACAATGCCAAGAAAACCGCAAAGTACAAATCTATATTAATTGCGCTGTTGACAATGGTACAGATATCCATGATTACTGGTGATCGGGACAAGATAGAGAGCTATTTTTTGGAGACAGAAAAGTTTATCCGTCTCAAAGGACTCAACCGGCGTAAATCCCGCAAAGTCCGCCTGCTTCACCACTGTTATGCATTTGATCGTGTTTTATACGAGAGCTCATGCATCGATGACGCTGTTTCGAGCCGGCGACTTGTCATAAGGGAGTCTATTGAGTCAAGTGACGCCGCCTCGTACAGCCAAGATAGCCTGTCATTCCGCCTTGGCAGCTGCGACGATCTGGACCAACAGATGCTCACGGCGAAAGGCAAGGAAGAAGGTGAAAATGACTTGCATCTTCAAATACCCGGCATCTGGTCAGCAACACTGTACCCAGAGATCTTTGGTATTCCCGAAATCCAGCTGTTTCTGCTGTCCCTTGTCATCCGGTTGGGCAAAGAAAAAGAGCTCGCCGAGCAGCAAGATGGTCCGGGTGTTCTCAGTTTGAAAGAGTTCATGCGCAGAGCGAGGTCAATTGAGCGATGGATTAATCGTCTTCAGTGCCTCCGACAAGTGTCGGAACTGGCTCCTGACAAACAAGATGAACAGATGATGGCGCCTCAAGCCTTGCTGGACAACCTCCTCACCGCCATGCAACAGGCTCTGACAATCTACTTTTACCGGCGTATCTATGACATTGAGCCGGGAATGCTTCAACAGAATGTTGTTGCGGTACGTGACTGTCTTTTGCGCGTCGAGTCGGCGGACAATGGCCTGGGAACTGGCTGCTCACGATTCGTATGGCCAGCATATGTCGCCGCTTGTGAGGCGCAGGACCCAGCCCTGAGAGCCTCATTCTCAAGCTGGTTTAAGGAATCCGCACGGCGTAGTGGCTTTCGATTTTTCATGCTTAGGCTATGGGAGATTGAGAGGCTATGGGCATCGACGCCGAACAGTGATCCAGAGGACATGACATGGTTGAGGGCTATGAGGAAGGTTGGCTCTGTACATGAATCGAAGGATTACCACCCTTTTACTGTTTGAATAGTAAAGTTATGTGTTCGCAATAAAATGGCACGGTTCTGCTCTTCACTTTAATCGGCACAAGTACGGACGCATACTCCAACCCGAACGGCATTCTTTATTCGCCGCAATGGATGCCTGGTCACTCTGCGACCCATTTTGGTATTAATTTTTTTCCTTTTACAGAAGCGGCAGGTGGGGTCATGTACGGCTAAGCTACTTACTGTGTGATAGGTTTGTCGATCGATAGATAGTATAAGGGCGTAGGTGTGCACCCAGTATACAAATGAGAATCGTGCCTAGGAACAAGCCCGCTTCTTGATCAATGCCACGCATATTTTATCGCCATGTCCTCATTTGAGAGTAAAGTAGTGAGTCCATGCATGCCCATGTCTTTTAACAAACATGAACACCATATAACCAATACCCTCTGTTCAGATAGCCATCACAGGCGCAGGCTCAGGCATGGGCCTGGCGACCGCTCAGCTTCTAGCCTCCCGTGGCGCCATCTTGTCTCTCGCAGATATAGACGAAGAGTCTCTCAAAGTCGCTCACGAGTCAATCTCTTCATCAGACGGCTCCAGTCGCCACGTCTACAAGCAAGTCGACGTGAGCGACAGCGGGAGCGTTGCTGAGTGGATAGACTTCACAATGCAGAACTTTGGCCACGTGGATGGCGCAGTCAACATGGCCGGCATAATTTGTCCAGCCGCCCCTGTAATCGAAATGACTGAGGCGAGTTGGGATCGAACTTTTGCGGTCAATGCGAAGGGAATGTTTAACTGCTTGAACGCCGAGTTGAAGTCTATCAGCGCCGGTGGGAGTATTGTTAGTGATCCATTTTTTTTCTTTCCTTTTTTGCGCATTTGATGCGGACGGTAGTATAACTAATCTGTCTATTTTGTTTGACAATTTAGGTCTCAGCAGCGAGTGTTTTTGGTCAGTTCGGCAGCCCAGGAAACGCCG
Organism: Conoideocrella luteorostrata; assembly: GCA_032433595.1. Lineage (NCBI taxonomy): Eukaryota > Fungi > Ascomycota > Sordariomycetes > Hypocreales > Clavicipitaceae > Conoideocrella > Conoideocrella luteorostrata. The sequence continues at coordinate 94,447 of JASWJB010000154.1, forward strand.
CTTACTGCGCCAGCAAAGCAGCAGTCATCGGGCTTTGTCGAACCGCAGCTAAAGAGCACCCGATCGTGCGAATTAATTGTGTTGCTCCAGGTAAGAAGGCATTTCACTGCGCAAGATTTCAACACCGCTTTCGGTGTGACATTCCATACTGATGCTGGAATATAGGTTCCGTCAACACGCCCATGTCTCGGGGAGAAGACCTAGAGGCCGTCAGGCGCGGATTGCAGGTTACAGTGCAGAAAAGAAGGGCTGAACCTGCCGAGGTCGCCAACCTGATTGCGTTTCTTCTTAGCCATGAAGCTTCTTTTATAACTGGTGCGGTGTACAACGTTGATGGCGGCTGGGTTTGCTAAAGCTCTGAGGCTTCCAGGGCAGATTGCTAGTACTATTCCAATTTCGAGCATCTATGTACTTATTTGAGGAGAGTTTTTGGTCGTGAGCAATTCCATGTGCAAAATTGCGACTCTATCTTGACGTGTAGCCTCCATCTACCATGAGTGCCGAGCCAGTGACGAACGAGCTTCTTCCCCCCGCAAGAAACAATACGCCGTCTGCTATCTCCTCCGGCTTTCCCATTCGATTCATGGGCACCATTGTGCCGATGCGCTGCTCCATAGCTTTCAGGACGTCGGGGTTCTTTGTCGTCATGGGTGTTTCTGTGTATCCCGGACAGATTGCATTGATGCGCAAGCCATCCTTGGCATAATCCTCGGACGCTGACCGCGTGAGGCCCAGGATGGCATGCTTTGACGCCGTGTACGCTGTCGAAAGCTCGATGCCTACGACGCCCTGAATAGACCCAAAGTTGACGATTGATCCACGCTGCAGCGGTCTTCCATCAACAGATGACAAGATAGGCTCTTGCTGCAACATGACATGTGCAGCCGCTCTTAGAATGAAGAAGGATCCATTGAGGTTTATATTAATGACGCGATTCCAGTCCTCGGTTTTAGCAAAGGCTGCTCCACCAGCGTGTTTGATGGCTATACCAGCTGCGTTGACAACATAGTCCAGTCGCCCAAAGGCTTGCGCTATCTCGCCAACAACTCGATTGACTTGCTCTTCGTCAGCTATATCGAGAACGTAGGTCAAAATTCGTCGCTGTTTGCCGGTGCCCGCTCCCTCGGCTTCTTCCTTCTTGACTTCTTCCTCGATTTCTGTTTTTGCCGTGATCAGAGCTTCTTCATTGACGTCAGCGAGGGCAACACCAGCAGAGCCTTCCAGGAGAAACGCCCGGGCACATGCTCTCCCGATACCGGATGCTGCCCCGGTGACAAGTGCAAATCCGGCAACATCCATTGTTTCGATGCTAAAAGATATGGCAAACGTGCAGTAGTAAATAATAGTGCTGAGGGATGATTACGAGTGCAGTATGCTTAGAAGCTCTACATGAAGGCATGTGAAGCAGAACCCCAATAAGTACCTCCTCTGATTTGCCACGACATGACCGACCTTCGTTTGTGCCCCCGCGTGAGGTCCAGAGCTGCAACGGCTGGTTTTGTTAACTAGATAACGACTGCCGTTTCGGCTCGCTTGCATTTGAGGAAGCCTTCCTAAAAGTTCTGGTGGGTCTGAGATAAGAAATCCCCGGCCGGTTCGTCGACAGCAACTAACTAGCAACTTTCTTCGTGGGGAACGGGTAATGTGCCGCGCGGGGTGGCGCAAACCACTCCATGAAAGAGGAAGGTTTTCCCCCCTCCAACAAAACTCGCACTTTGTTACTGAAATCCATCACCAGAAAGAGAAGTTTGAGCCAAAACATGCTTCCGGCTCGTAGGGGGATGAATATTGACATGAAAAGCAGATGAAGTATTTATCATTCACGGTGATGTCGAAGTAGATGGTTGATCAGACCATGCTAATCATCCCAAATACACAAAGACATACAAACACACACACACACACACAC